>JAHKKF010537393.1:0-10386 GCA_019740295.1 Labeo calbasu
ATTTCACACACACACACACACACACACACACAGATATATATATATATGTGAATTATATATATATATATATATATATATATATAAACAATAGTAAATTAAGTGAAACTCAAACTTTTATTTTGTATGCCATTAATCACGATTAATCTTTTGACAGCCATAATTTATAAACAATAGTAAATTAAAGTGAAGTAAATTAAAGTAAATCAAGGCTTCAAGCTACTTTTGCTGGGAAACAACCCATGCACTTGCTATTGCTAGTTGCTTTTGAACATCAAGAGAAATAAATGTTTGAGATTAATCACGATTAAATACTTTCAGTTGATCTGTTCAGTTGATTCATTGCTCTACTGTTTAAACACCCCTTTATGTCCCAATGTTTTAGACTGTAACATTTACCAACCAGTGAGTAGACAACCTTTGAAGTTTAGTTCTGATCGAATGTTTGCTTTATTTCAAAGAAAACTTTGAAGTTTGCCAAAATAACCCATACAAATAGTCTTGTAAAGATTTTTAACTTATTTAGATTGTTTCTTCCAAAAATGGACAAGTACATCTAATGATGCTCTATTTTAAGCAAATATAACTAAATAGTTTAAGTAGACAGCATATCAGAACGTATTTTGTAGCTCATTAAAGAGAAGACATTTTTACATTTGCGATTTCAATCACAAGGCTGTTCTTTATGCATGGGTGATCCTATGTGTCTCTGTTTATTGCTTTTGCATTAAGATTGTTCTGACATCCCTGTGCTCCTCTGCACATAAAACGCTTTTGTTTTTGGTTTGTATTTTTTTATTTTTTTTCTATTTGCTTCAGCATTTTGTGGGAGGGAACACCCAGGGGCTTGCCGCAGAATACGCCACAGATCTTGTCCTCTTGTCTTCAAAAACAGACAATTCTGTGAGGATGAATGCGGGATGAGCGTGCACGAGAAATATAGAGAACTTCTGTGATGAGATGAACAAATTCAAGCATGTCAAGCAGGGAATCTTGGGGCGACATGACGTTGAACAACTCTCCCCACAGTAATAACTTCATTTAGAGAGACTGGTGGGTGAAGATAAATCAATGACAAGGGTTTGTTCAGGCAGGGCGGTCTGTAATAAGTGTGTTTTGGTGGTTTGTGTACTCTGACAAGCACTGGAGAAATTGTGTAGTAGCACTTCTGAGCTGTGTAGGAGGGACAGAGACAAAGATGGAATGAGAATGTACATGCTAAGTTTAGTAAAACATATTAGTCCTGCATATGGTCTCTCAGTCGTCATTCTGAATGATTTTATTATATGTCACATTTCACCTGTTCCCACACATTTGCTATCACTCTGTTTTACAGCAACATAGAGAGAAAAGAGTGTGCATGAAGTCTTTAATGCCTGGAGAAAGGCAGTTGCATGGCTGACATAGGACCGTTCAGAAGTACATGATTTGAAATCACTGTGCAAATCACAGTAAAATAATTTGACTGAATTTTCAAATTAGACCAGTACACTTATTTATGTATCTAAAGTCTGGTTTCACATCAGTGCCTGAATCAAGACCGAGACATGAGTAGACTGAGTCTGAGTCAAGACCGATACCAGAAGAAGGTCGAGTCCTATAGTTTGGAATGAAGTCTGGTTTCACATCAGTCTCCGAATCAAGACAGAAACATGACAGAAACAAGACAGATTTCTAGGATGTAAATGATTCAGACAGTATAAATATGCTTTGGTTTTATAGTTTTGTATCAGTGTCTGAGTCAAGACGGAGACATGAGTAGGTTGAATCTGAGACAAGACCAAGACCAGAAAAGGTTGAGTCCTATTGCTGGGAATGAAGTCTGGTTTTGGATCAGTGTCCGAGTCAAGGCCAAGACCTAAGTAGGCTGAGTCCAAGACAGGCAGCGTGAATATGCTTTCCTTCAGTGGAAAAATTAGGCCTGGTTTCGCATCAGTGTCCAAATCGAGAATGAGACATGAGTAGATTAAGTTTGGTTCGAGACAGAGACTTAAAGAGGTTTGAATCCTATAGGCACCTAAAGGGTGTGAACAATTCAGACTGAGTCTGAGGCTGAATCTGAGTCAAGATCGAGACTAGAAGTGGGTCTGAATAATTCAGACAGAGTAAATATGCTTTCCTTTGAGGGGAATGAAGTCTGGTGTCACATCAGTGTCCAAATCAGGACAAAATATGACTAGATTGAGCACGATTCGAGACAGAGACTTAAAAAGGGTTGAGGCCTATTTAAGACATATACCTAGTATGTGAATGATTTAGATGGTATAAATATGTTTTGCTTTTGGGAAAAGAAAAAAAAAAATATATATATATATATATATATATATATACATATATATATATATGGTTTTGCATCAGTGTCCGAGTCAAGACTGAGACCAGAAGGTTGAGTTCTTTTGTTGGAAATGAAGTCTGGATTTGCATCAGTGTTTGAGTCAAGGCCAAGACTGATTCAGAGTCAAGATCGAGGATACCTAAAGGGTGTGAACAATTCAGTCTGAGGCTGAAATTCAGTCAAGATTGAGACCAGAAGTGGGTCTGAATAATTCAGACAGTGTAAATATGCTTTCCTTTGAGGGGAATGAAGTCTGGTTTCACATCAGTGTCCAAATCAAGACCGAGACATGAGTAGGCTGAATCCGAGTTAAGGCCGAGACCAGGGCCCGTATTTATCAGGCTAATCAAAGTACCATTTTAGTCTTAAGTCCTGAGAATTCATAAAATTTACTCCTACTTTCAAACTTAAGTGTAAAAGCAAGTTATTAAATTTCTTAAAGCTAAGAATCACTCTTACTTTCCCAGTTATTTAAGACAGCTCGAGAGGTCTCTCAGGTGGTTAGGAGTTGCCAGTAGGAGCTTGTGACGGTGCTGTGGAGACAGAGACGTGCACAAATCTTTCAGGAGAGGAGGAATGTTTTTTTAAATGTTTGATCAAATCAATCAAACGGTTACATTTCCTCAGTAATTCAAAACGAGCAAAGGACATTTACATTACCAAAGAACATCATAACCGACTTCAGTCTAGCACGAGTATTATGCTCTTTAAAAAACAATTCTGTTATAATCAGCAAATCTATCTGCACTGTATGGTGAATAAATCTCTTACTCCCTATTTACACTGCAAACGTCAGCAGCGCGTTACGGCTCCGACACGGATAGCGGAGCTGATTGCAGCCACTCACACGGCAAGTTTCTCTGCGCTACATCAGTAAAGATAGGCACATTTTTTGATGGATAATAATTATAAAAATGATAATCGTCTTGCTGTTGTCAAAGGCATCACCAACAGACAATATCTTTGACTATCGTTGATACACAATACTATCGTCTATCAGTACAACCCTAAATTGAAGGTTGTGATGACACTTCATTTCGTTGCCATAATGTATTCTCTTGAAAATTCTATATTGTCAAATGTGTGTTGAATGTAAACTCCTATAAGGAATTTAACCATCCAATGTGAATTTATCTGAGAATATTCTTAAATAAGGAAATCTATTCAGTGATTGGTCCATGTGTATTTCGTCATCCAAAATCCTGTTTATGGCACAGCAAAGTGTYGTGAATCATCTCTAAGACTGACACTTAAGRTTTAGYCCTACACTTCACTTAAATTACGACCGAGATGCTTAATAACTAACTGTTAAGTGCAGCTTTAAGCCGAGATTTTTTTTTAATTCTTAATAGTGTTCTTGAGAGTAATTCTTAGATGCTTGAAAAATACGGGCCCTGAAGTGGGTCTGAATGATTTGGGCACATCAGTGTCCCAATCAAGAATGATATATGAGCAGATTAATCTGATTCAAGACAGAAACTTGAATAGGTTTGAATACTATAGATACCTAAGGGATGTGTGAGTACAATCAATTCAGTTCAATAAATAGACCTGAAGAGGGTGTGAACGATTTAGATGGTGTAAATATGCTTTCATTTGGGGGGATGAAGTCTGGTTTTGGTGAGTGTCTGAGTTAAGATAGGGACATGAGTAGGCTAAGTCAAGACCAAGACCAGAAGAAGGTTGAGTCCTATTCAAGACAGGTATCTAAAAAGGAAGTGTATGATTCAGACAGTGTTAATATTGTCTGATTCAAGACAGAAGGGATGAGTTGTATTCAAGAGTTGTATTCATAAGTACGAAAATGAATACAAGTGTTCGCTGTTTTACCACCTCTAGTGTCCATTTCTGTTGGAAACTGCAGTGATATGTACTTATTGGTACGTATTTTGCGTCTTGCAAAAAAAAATGTCCACAGGTATGTTTTCGTCATGAGACCAGGTTGGATTTTGCACCAGTGTCCGAGTCAAGGCCAAGACCTGAGTAGGCTGAATCAGACTCAAAACTGAGACCTGAATGAGTGTAAACAATTCTCTTCAAGACAGAGACCTGAATGAACGATTCAGACTGTGTAAATATACTTTCCTTTGGGGGAATGAATCCTCAGTGTTCGAGTCAAGACAGGGACATGAACAGGCTGTGCACAAGTCAAGATCGAGACTAGAAGGAAGCTGAGTCCTATTCAAGACATACCTAAAGAGGACGTCAATGATTCAAACAGTGTAAATATGCTTTGCTTTGAGGGGAATGAAGTTTGTGTTCACATCAGTGTCCGAATCAAGATTGAGACAGGAGTAGATTGAATCCAATTCAAGACACTGACTTAAGGAAGGCTGAGTCCTTTTTAACACCTAAAAGGAATGTGGGAATGATTCAGACAGTGTAAATATGCTTTACTTTGGATGGAATGAAGTGTGGTTTTGCATCAGTGTCCGAGTCAAAACTGAGACCAGAAGTGGGTGTGAATTATTCAGAGTGTGTAAATATGCTTTTCTTCAGTGGAAAAGTTAACCTAGTTTTGCATCAGTGTCCAAATCATGAATGAGACATGAGTAGATTAAGCCAAGACCGAGACCAGAAGAATCAAGACAGAAACTTGAAAAGGGTCAGAATGAGTCAGTGTAAGTATGCGTTACTTTGGGGCAAATGAACTCTGTTTTCCCCTCAGTGTCACACGAACCTCTAGTTTTGGGTTTGAGTCCACCAAAGTCGAGTCTGAGTCCAAAATGGGCCGAGTCGGACTCAAGTCCGAGTCCCAAAGGGCCGAGTCCGAGTCGAGTCCGAGTCCAAGGAAACACTACTGTTTGTCAGTTAACATTGTTTTAACCCAGGGGTGCCCAGACTCGGTCCTGGAGGGCCGATTAGACGCACCTGAACCAGCTAATCAGGCATACTAGAAACCCCCTGACAGTTGTGTTGAGGCAAGTTGGAGCTAAACCAAGGACCAGGACCAAGTTTGGGAACCCTCTTTTTAAACTTTACAACTAGAAAAACACAATGTCAATTGAAATTTAAGAAAAGCAAACCTCTATTGGATCTTGCCATTTTGATTTTTGTTATCACACCATCTCATAATTAGTGTCCTGCTCTGCTTAGCAAACTTAGTAAACAAAAAAAAGTCCTGTAACAAAAGTTATAGCCGTTTTTTCCACTATCGGGCCGAACGGTTCTTAGAACGGTCAGGTACGGTTCCAGTTGTATTTCCACCTGTGCCTGGTACGGCACGGCACGATTACAAACCGTTCTCGGCCTGGAATTCCTAGCACGGTTAGACAATGGTGCCAAACCATGCTGATAGAATGTGTGTGCTAAGCGAAAGCGCGCTATTTGATCAAACAGCCAAGTAAACAGCTTCGTTCATAGCTCATACATTAATACTGTCAATAAATGTGGTATTTTTTAGAAAGGTTTTACCTTCTGTGTCCTTCTCCGTTGGCATGCATATCCCCTCAGCATTTGTTGGTAACGTTATACCGGTCGTCGCCTTCTGTTTATTTTATTTTATTTTATGCGCCAAGAGTTGTGTCCTTTTTGTCGCATTATTTAACGAAGTAGTCCCAAAAACTGAAATATGTGATCATCGTCCATATCGCTGTTTATATTACAATTGCGTTACCAAGGCAACGACTGACGCATTTGTGTTTACATTCCAAAGAGTTCCGTTTTATCAGAACCACAGTGGAAAATGAAACCATATTCGTGCTGACCGCCCGGATCGGCACGGAATGGAACGGTTAAGCAAAGAGAACGGTTCGGCCCGATAGTGGAAAAGCGGCTAATGGCTGACTTATGTATTGTGATATATTTAAGAGAGAATGTGAAAAATTATAGGGCGGGACTTGACTTAGTTCATCATAATAGTAAATATATAAATTCAAGGGTGGGGGTAAAGCAGTAGATATCTTGGCGAATGGGACCTTAAGAGCAGAAAATGCACCTCTTATCTCTGAATGTGGTTTGTGTGTGTTTTGGGTTTTATATAACAAATGGTTAGACCTGAGAGAGGACATTTTGAATTTTTGTCTTGGATGAAAGTGAGGTTATGAGGGATAAACCTAGTCTTTACAGCAGCACACTGTGTAGGCTATAAAAGCACTACATATACTTTCCATAAGTCACAGCCAACTCACACCTGTTTTATTTTGAATGCATTTATAGTTACATTAATTATAATAAATTTCATTAATTATATATTAATTGATGACAGGCCATTGAATTATTAGAAAATCATGCACACCCAAGGTAGTTTTGGACCCATAAAAACTATTGCCGCAACGATGTTAGAAAAAAGTATTTTTTCTTTGAAGCCAGAAACTGCCACCATGTATAAATAATAATAATAATTTCAATACAGCAAAAAATAATAAACCAATATAAGTAAAACATTTGGTTACTGAAGCAAAGTAAACACTCCAAGTATTACTTACAAGCAAATGGATAAATACATATATTAAATACATATATTAATCAAAAATACAACGTTCTGTGAGCGCGCTTTGAGTGTGTGTGCACATAAGCCCATCGGCTTTCAAGTAGCCTTCTGGACAAACATGCAAATACTGAATATCACTTTTGTGATAATGCGTAGAGTCAGTGACATTTAGGTCAACTGTCCCTGGACTCGGACCCTGGACAAGTCCGAGTAAAAATGCATCCATGTCCGTGACTGCTAAAAATTGTACTCGAGATTGGACTCGAGTCCGAGTACCCCAACTCTATGAACCTCCAGTCTGGTCAACACTGATGAATTCAAATAAATTTGCTCATTTATAAAATGCTTACACTTTTTTATGAAATTGTGTTTGGCTATCTTGAACTGTGACACTGAATGCATCAGCAGACAGGAAACAAGTATGAGTCTTTAGCCCTCCAAAAACAAATAAGACACTGGTAAAACATGCACATAATATGAAGAAATAGGCTATTAGTGGCTAATTTTAAATGACTGCCAGTGGAAAAAAGATGATGTAGTAACCAAATCTATTAGCAATGGCTAGCTAAACCATGTTAACCAGACAAACCTTAATCCCTTGAGGAGAAAAGAGTAGATTAAATTAGTAGATTAAAGGAGCGACAGGATAAAAGAGAAACAACCAGAATTGAAGAATGAGAAAAAAAGACAAGTAAAGGAGCGAGAGGGAGGCAGAGATAAAAAGATTAACAAATAAAAGCATTTCTTTCCATGACCTTGGAATGAAATCATTTTGATCAAGTTTCCTTTCACTCTGTGTGCCTTTCAAACAAATGATTAGAAAACATGGTCACATATAAACACACAGGCTCTGGACGAAATAGTTGAGTTTGATCTTTAAGGCAGCAGGAGTTGTCCAAGCTCAACAGGACATTTCAGAAACCTTTTTAGCCAAATTATAAGGCAGCATTGCATATCTGTTTATCACAGAAAAGATCCCAAAACTGAAGCACAGCTCACACAGAAGTCATCTTCAAATCAAGCATCTTTTTGCCGATAAGCGCTTGACCAACTTGAACCTTTTGTAAAATCTATGTGGGGTCATATTTCGCATTAATGAAAAGTTCCCAGTTGTGTGCATTCCTGTTTAAATGAATGGAATTCATCTGAAAACTGCACAACGGTAAATGCTGAACAGCTCACTAGATTTTGTAACAGAGCAAGACACAAGACACTGACATGCGTACAAACACAGCCATTTCCTCTTTTATGGTTGTTTTTAGTTATGTTAATACAAAACAAACAGGACAAATTGTAATTTTGGGCAACTACAGTGCATCTTGCTCATAATGAAAAACCTCACTCAGAGTTGAATGTAAAACCTTAAGTTTCTCCACTGACTGGTAAATAGCCATTAGCGCCAGGTAACTTAAAGGTAGACAGAGGAGCTTTATAGTGAACAATGACTTTGAAATGCAAAGCAGTCTCAGCCAATCAAACATTTACTCAGTGCGCCTTGGAAAAAATGGGTGCAGGGTTTCTTGATTTTACTCTTATGTCAGACTTCTGCAAATGTGGCAAACGCAAGAGCTTTCATTTTAACAGCGAACACAAAAAGAAAGGAGATGAAAGCGAAGATCTTTCATCTTTGGCCATAAAAAGGCATCAAAGAGATTTTGGAGAGCCTGCCGACATGTTTTGTGTTGCAGGCGAGAGACATTGTTCTTCTAAAGCATCTTTACACTTGATGAAAACTGGCCATTTCATGAAAGTGAACATATAGCTGGAAAATTAGATAACAGCGAAAAGTTGGAGTGAGGATGTGGAGCTGTGTCCACCATTTGCACTCGGTTTTCACAACACTTTTCCTGACCTTGAGAAAACTGGTTTTGAGGTTGTTTGGTACATTTGCAAGAAGGAGAAAAGAATCATTCAGAAAATTAACATTACAGACAACATAGAGGAGGACAAAAGTCTTCTTATTTCTTATTAAAATGATTAAAAAAGACTAAAATGCAATAATATATCATAAGTTAGTCATTAAATAGATATATATTAGACAAATGTGTGTTGACAGGTGTTATTTTGGTTTAAAATAATCGCTTTTTATATTTTTTTTTTTCTTTGTTTTGCTGCCCTCTTAAGCCTTTCAACACTGTGCCAACCAAACTAGCAGCCTGTGCCAACAATCTCTGTGCTGTGGTTGGTTGGCACAATTGCAAAAGACTCTTTAGTCTTGAATTAACATAATTTAGGTAATATTTTCTGACATGGAATATTTCTGCATTTTACCCAACTACTACTGTTTGCATTCGCACGGGTGTGTTATCCTAACATTTGCTCCTCTTGATTTATTCAACAGTGAAAATTGTGTGCCAACTATACTCCCTGTCAGTTTAAACTGTCATATTCAACACAGAATGCTATTAAACAAAGCACACAATTTGAGATGTAGTGGGAATGATAGATGCTGGGGCAGAAAAATGATGCAAATCAACCCTAGTCTCACCTAATAGAAAGAAAGACAGAAAGACATAAAGAAAGAAAGAAAGAAAGAAAGAAAGAAAGACACGCATTATGAAAATAAATGAATGTTCGTTTTACAGGAGCAAAAAATCTGCCACAACACAAACTCAGAATTGACATATTTACAAGACACAGAGCATATCTGTGACAATATTTCATTAATCCTGTCTTATGAGCAGTCGGATAATGTCCACTCTCCGATAGACTGAAACTGAATGTTCTATAAATGTATCTTGTCTATTTTAGTGCTACCTTACCACCATCAGTGGTACAGTATACAAGGCAAATATATCTTTTTTCTTGTATAGAGACACTGGAAACGTGTTACCTTTGCCAAAAATTGTAAAGGTAAAACTAAAATTACACATGCAAATTCTAGATAGAATAATTAGTTGTTGGATATCTGGTTATTAAAGGTGACCTATTATACCCCTTTTTACAAGATGTAATATAAGCCTCAGATGTCCCCAGACTGTGTCTGTGAAGTTTCAGCTCAAAATACCCCACAGATCATTTATTATATCATTTTGGAAATGCCTATCTTGAGTGGAAGCAGAAACATGCTGTATGTCTCTTTAAATGCAAATGAGCTGCTGCTTCCCGCCCCCTTTTCCAGAATAGGGCTGCGCCTTTACAGCTCCTACCTCAGATGTTCTGCCAAAAAAAAAAAAAAAACATCTATTTGGTTTTGATTATCATGTCTATCATGCTAAAATCATGCCTTTTAAACCCATATTAGTTTAAACTTCTGATATGTGGTTTTCTGAGCGCACATATCCAAAGCATGTGCACAGAAAGTGGCTGTATGTAACGCCACGCCAGCAGAGGGAGCCCTTACCCATGAACTGACTGTTGCTACTCCCTCTGCTGCCTCGTTGGTTACTTCCTGTTTGGTGGCCATAAAAGGAGGCCTGCACCAAACAGGAAGCGCAAAGTATTGTTTTGCCTAGTGGACTCTACTAAGCGTTTCTCTCATTTCATTGCCTTTTTTTTTTGTCACGGTTTTGTTTCATGGTCATAGTTTTGTTTTTGTTTTCTGCCATAGTTTTGCCTCGTTCATTGCCATAGTTTTGTCTAGTTTCATATCCTTGTTTATTTGTTACTTTTTGGACTGCTC
>JAHKKF010537395.1:4438-46090 GCA_019740295.1 Labeo calbasu
GTGCGCTTGAAAAAACCACACTGCTCCACCAGACGGGAATATATAACAGAAATATGCAAACAAATGTAGGTACAGACAGAAGAAAACAGGAAGGACTAGTGATGGGTGGTTAAATAATTAGAAGTGAGGAAATATTATGATAAAAGATATAAGACAACAGTATGCATTGTTGAAAACGGGAATAGTCACATATGCACAATGACCACTTTTAGGTGCACTTCATTAAGTACACCCACAAATAAGAATTCGGTCAACTTTTACGTGACCAGATTTCATGTAATTGACGATTGATCGTAATAATCTGTTCGCTGATCTAATGACATGTTATTTGAATGACAACCGTGCTTTCCTCCTATCATATAGCTAGATGTATGGATGTATGGGCTGCGTTTATGATGAATTCATGATGCTTTTTTGTCACTTACAACAGTGCCCTCAATTATTTCCCTTGAATGCAAAAGAACAGCCAGAAAAGTAAGTCATATGAGTCTGTGAACAACATGAAGGCGAGTAAATTTTAAGTACTACATTACTAAACTGTGACTCTACTGACCACCAAGGTCATAGGTGCAGGTTGTGTGGTAATACCATGGTTTCACTTCGACTGAGGTAAACAGATGCTTCTTGCGTGGGTGCAGGTGTACACTTACCTTCCACAGTAAACATACAAGCAGAGCAAGAACAATAATTCCAGCCAGGACGGCAATGAGAATGATCCACCACGGGATGCTGTGCTGGTCTGAGAGTCCATGCTCTGGGTAAATCATCACTGAAACCTGCACACACACAAAAACTAATGCGCTAACACGAACACGCTCAGGAGTGTGAGCTGGTGTGATTACCAGTGAGTGTGTATTATCTGACCTGTGTAGCAGCATCCTTCAGCACCAGATGTTTAATGCTGGATTTAATGGTGATATTGGCTCTGACCAGCAGCTCCACAGCACTGACAGATGTAAACTCCTAATGGACAGAAAGTGAACTGTACTGATAGTTTTGCTTCTGCAATCTAATGAGCTGACCCAAAAACACGTCTGAATATCAGTTAAACTCTGTATTAAAACTTCATTAACATTGCAGCAATCCAATAAAATGATACATTTCATATTTAATTATATTAATCATTAAACAGCAGTTTAAATGATTATAGACTTAATGATGATTCACTGTTATTAAATGTAGAATACTGTTCAAAAATTTGGGGTGAGAAGAGATTTTTGTCTGCTCACCAAGGCTACATTTATTTGTTAAAAAACACAGTAAAAAGGGTAAGATCGTGAAATATTATTACCATTTAAAATAACTGTTTTCTATGTGAATATGTGTTCAAATGTAATTTATTCCTGTGATCAAAGTTGAAATGCTGGTCCTTAGCTGGTTTATGCTGGTCCTTTGCTGGTTTATGCTGGTCCTTGACCAGCAACACGACCAGCATAAACCAGCAAAGGACCAGCATAAACCAGCTAAGGACCAGCTTAAACCAGCTAAGGACCAGCTTAAACCAGCATCAAAACATACCTAACCAGCATCCCAGCATCAAAACATACCTACCAGCAAATGCTGTTTTTTTCACCAGGGCAACCCTGGTCCTGGAGATCGACCTTCCTGCAGAGTTCAGCTCCAACCCTGAGCAAACACACCTGAACCAGCTAATTAGGATCTGAAGGAGCACTTGATAATTACAGATAGGTGTGTTTGATTAGGGTTGGAACTAAACTCTGCAGGAAGGTCGATCTCAAGGAACAGGGTTGGGCACCCCTGCCCTAGATGATCAGTAAACAGACTGTGGACGCTCTTGAGGCTGAGATCAGGGGTTTACCAACACGTACACCATCAAAACCTACATAACACACAGTTAAAAATCTGGGTGCTAATCATTCCATAGTACGATATTATTGTCTACAAATGGAGAACATTCAGGACTGCTGCAACTCTCTCTAGGAGTAGTGGTGTTACTTGCATTAAAAAGCCACCACACTTCACACTGAAGTATCGCAATCCATTGTGCGTGATGCCACATACATATATATATGAACCATTTATAGACAATTATTCTCTGCCTGTGGGATTGTATTGTATGTCCTTGCCACTTTTCACATTAGTTTTCGGAACTTTTTAAAAAGTAATTAGTTATAGTTACTAGTTACTTCTCACAAACAGTAACTGAGTTACATTATTGTATTGTATTGTAAAAAATGTTCAAATTTTAAATAACTTGCACTGTTAGAAAAATTAATTGTTTTTAATAAAAAAATTCTGTCGCTGGAGTGGTACTCTGAGTTACAGAAGTTACCTAGTGAAAAGGTACCTGTTTGTACCTCACCTACCCCAAAATGGCACATATTAGTACCTTAGAGGTACATCTGAGTACTTTGAAAGTACATATTGGTACCTTAGAGGTACATATGAGTACTTTAAAAGTACATAATTGTACCTTTTCCTTTTGTACCTTAGGGTACCGCCCCAGTGACAGAACTGTACCTTTTTTTCTGAGAGTGTGGATGCCCCTAATATTAAATATGTTAAATGAATGACATTTAAATAAAATTAATGAAATTTTTAGTTTACTCACCGGACTAATATTAAATATCTGGTATAGCTTAATGGCTTGTTTTTTAAGTATCTGACACTTAGCATCAGTCAGTAGGGCATTATGATATGACATTATGATAATTTAGCATAAAACTTTAGTAATTAGAATGACCATGTATGAATGCATATTTGTCATGTTGACTGAACTTAGGACTGGTGGTGGTGCTTTAGATATTGTTTGTAATTTAGTGTTTCTATAAAAGACAGAGAAAAAAAAACTAAAAATAATACCGATAACATAACAAAACTACTATGAATTCAACTACAAATAACAATATAAAACACACCAAGGATTAATGAGCTGCTGGGTTTTAAATATTAATCATGTTGTCTGTGTTTGCTTACACTTATTTGCTGAAATCAAAACGCCAGCCAGGTGAGCACCAGCCAATGAGATTGCGGTTTGCGCATTAGAAACCAGTTTTTAAAAGCTTAAGACTTCCAAAGGAACTCTGTTATTTTGACAGAAAAATACAGCAAAGAATATTGTTTACATGTAGCGTGTCAGTTCTGCATGGTATATGCCATATGCATTTGGTATATACTCTCTTGCTCTGTATCCTTCTTTGCGTCTGTGTGAGACAAAGTGACGTCTAGTTATGTGCCTTCACATTAGAATTTACAGTTCGCCAATTACAGGTACGCTGTGCATCCATTTAGATGAACTGAAAAATAAAATTATTATAATATTATAATAAATTATAGAAACGGCGCATCTTATTGTCATTAATGGTAACGGCGTTGTAACGGGGGAAACAGTCATTCGTTTGATTACTCATTACTGAAAAAAACAATGCGGTTAGTAACACAGTTTATTTATGACACCTTTATACGCATCACTGTTTAAAATAGAGTAAATATTGAAAACTCTTTTTAGTTTAACTCACCATTGAGGTGATTTTTGACCCAATGTGCCAACAGGAAAAACATTCAAGAGGTAGTTTGCTCTCACCTCAATGAAAGTGCTGTTCCACATGTGCGCTCGGATCCTGAAATGGATTGAGCCAGAGAATGTGTGTAGAGGACACTGGAACAGCAGACAACGTGCAGAGCCCAGTAAACAATCCTGAAAAATACCATCAGGTTAGATCCATCACCCACAAACCCAAATTATAGAATAATATACAGCAGAATTTTTTTTTTTTGTCTACTGTCCTGGTTTACACTTACCAGTGTGAGAGACTTCCTTCTCTCAGATGCAGAAACAGCTGGAGTGATTTTGCCTACTGGGCTTTTGGGAACGAGGTCTTCTTCAGTCTCCATATGCGAGCGGACCTTTCTGGTGCTCTGTTCACAGATGAACCATAGAAATGCTTGTATCAATACTTGCATTTATCTATCAGCGTCATTTGATGCATAATTTGTGTTTACCTTGAGGTTTTCTGCTTGTGGCAGCTGGTCGAGGGGTAGGTGCAGAGGGTTGAGTGCTGACTGGGGCTCACAGCGAGTGGGCGACTGGCCATCCACCTGCAGAGCACTTGGATACAACAGCCACTTCCTATTGATCAGCTCGTACGGCCACAGGATGTTCAGAGAGGCTGATCCGAACGTTTGGAGGGACTGCCCAGTATTAGACACCTGTTATTACACAAGACAATAATCATTGTGACATGACTTATTTCTATCCTGTTCCTTCCATTTGTACTAGACAGAAAATAAATGAACAGGAGATCAGAAGGAGACTTGTGCTGAAATCTCCTTCATATATCTCAGATAAAAAGTCTTCAGCAATCTCAAATTTCTCTCCACTGTTTCAGAAGAGATCTCAACACTGCCTCCAAGTGTGCTGAGTTTAAAGCCCCACTTGCCAGTCATGAATTATTTAAACGTGGATCTAGACTGGACAGTCATTGCATATGTATTGTGGAGAAGAAAAAAAAATTCTGCGACTTTCCAGGTCTTTTATAAATGATTCTGAATTGATTCTGAAAACTCAGGCTTTTGCAGTTCTTATATTGTGCATTAGTGATCAGTGTTGGGGAAAGTTACTTTTAAAAGTAATGCATTACAATATTGTGTTACTTCCTAAAAAAGTAACTAATTGTACTTTTTATGGAAAGTAATGTGTTACGTTACTTTGGCATTACTTTTTCTCATCACTTTCACACCAAACTATTAATATTGCTGAAATGGATCATCGAAGGTCGGTAGCAAAGACATAAATGGGATAAAATACATAAAGGATATTTGTGTTATTTGGCCTATTTAATTATTGCAGGTTAGCGTCATATTCAGAATTTGCATATCACTGTTTTTATTCATTTTGAGGAATACTGAATTTGTTTTTGTGCAAGTGAAATGAGTAAATGTTAACAATTAATCGGGAACTACATTAAGCATCAACGCCTCTGCACTTACTCCCAATTTCTCTCAGTGTGGAGACAGGAGAGCTATCACTCAATAAATAGGAAAACATAGTAACTGATTTACTTATTTGGAAAAGATATTTTCTTTCTAAATTAAAAAGTAATGTATTACTTTACTAGTTACTTGAAAAAGTAATCTGATTACTTAACTTGCGTTACTTGTAATGCGTTACCCCCAACACTGCTAGTGATGGTAATTCCAAATTTTTGGACAGTTTGTTTCATTGAACTAGTTTTTTTTTTTTTTTTAATCATCCAGTTCGTTTACATTATCTGCTTCTGTTGACTTAAGAACTATTGCCATTGACATCAGAATAATTTCTTTTGTTTTGTTTTGTTAATTTCACTCTACTTTGTGAAACACTCAGCAGACAGTTCTCAGCATGTAGGACATGTTGCTGGAGTAACTAAATTATTGCTAAAAAGAGTTGGTAAAAAAACAACATCTAAGAATTACGTGCTCCGGGATATTGGCTAATTTCATGTCAGAATGACTGGCGGGCATGATACATTTGATGATCACAGTTGGTGATGAGGAATTGTAAACAGGTGAGACAAAATATCTGATAAAGTATGTCAAAACAGATCTGTGTGAATTGTGTGAATGCAGCTGATTTGATCTATTATGTCATCAGTAATGATGAAAAAGAAAAAGCACTTGTCTCTTGTCTTGAAACATTCAGATACTGAACTCACTCTTAAATACTGATGCCACTCTATGTTTATTGCTAATAATGGGGTTCATTGTTCTTATTTATTACGGACTAGTATAACCTAATCAGACTCAAATTAATCTGTTTATCTGTTACTCATTGTTAACATGGACGTATGCTAGTATTGTACAGAAACGTATAGATAAGAATGTGGCAGTATTATACAGAAACTTACAGATCTTACAGCTCTTGAGATATGATGGAGGACCTATTGAGCAATAAAATATTCTTCTCCATACATGAACTTACAATGAATTCGTAGTCCACTGCGCTACCGATGTCCTGCAGTGATGCCATAGCACTCTCTCCCCTCACCGTTCCGCTGAAGAACAGCTGATGGGGGCGAGCCAGTCTACAGGAGACCAAGGCAACTTACAAACCACAGTCAACACATTTAAAGAATAGCTTATGAGAACATTTAATTATATTCAAAATTAATTAACAGCTCTATTTACATACAATTTTGAAATACATTGAAGTGAGATCAGCAGCTCATGAGAAAACAAGCTGTTATTTCAGAAACTATGTGTAACTATCAGAAATCAGAGACTGGAAGTGAACAGATACCCGCTGAGCACCAGAGGAAGCTCGATCACCACTCGTGCATACGCCATGATTGGGTCCAAAGCAGGCTGCTCACTTATCCTGTGTATGATTTACATGTATGACATGACCAAAATCTTTCCACTTTGTTTCTTGTCTCACAAAAATTTCCAGGTTACATTTCACCCCAAACAGAGGGGAAGTAATTTATGCTTTGTGCTGAGCAAAAATGATATTTTTATGCTTCATAATTTCCAAACAGTAACCGGTTGGATGAAATAAAGAAATAGGTCATGCGATAACACTCTTACATGGTAATTTTGAAACATATAAGTTCAAATACATGATTGTGTTGTACTTAATTTGGTTTCTGCTGATTTGAATTTATAAAAATCTTTAATGAATTAAAAAATGTTTGTTTATAACAGTATTTGGCGGTATCTGTGCTGTCATGAAAGTACATCATAATGGTTCTACAATTTGGGGTAAAATATGACCTGGACAGTTGTTTAAGAAATTCATCTAACATCATTTGTGTGGTTTTGTTTTGCTCACAAAAGAAACATATTTTCAAATGGCAAGCAGAAAACAGAACTGAAAAGGCTGAACTCACGTAGACAGTGTAAGATGAACGGACAGCGAGGTTGTTTCTATGGTGATCGCAGAAGTGCTCAGAATAAGATAAAATTTGACCTGACATAAAGAATTAATCGTCAAACTCAGTTTCTTAAAAGTCAGAATTGTGTAAGTGTGCACGTGAGACTGTTACTGTACCGTCGCTTCTCTTTTCAGCGGATTGCCCAGTTCACACAGTGCCTGAGAGCCATTCTGATTGACTTCACACAACACCTTCAAAACAAGAACGCACAACACAATCAGGATTAGGAAATTATAAGAATTATGACTGAGAAGTGAAAGACTGTTGGCTGTCACAGACACAAACACACCTGCTGTCCCATTAGTCCAGAGTACGAGAGCGTGTTGGGCAGAGACACCAGTAGCTGAGCGGCATGGGCATCATCTCCATCTTCCTGTGGTTTTTCTGGGTCAGATGGCATGTTAGTCACCGTGACCTCCAGCACTACTGACCTCTGATCCGACAGAGAAAAGACCGGCACATCAGACTCGTCTCTAAACACAGAGCATGTGGAAGAAATTAAAATAATGAAGGCCTCCTGACTGCTGAGTAGTCTGAGTAGACAAACACTTACCGTGGTAGAGGAGTGAAGGCATTTGAAATGGGTGCTTTTGTGCCAAACTGATAGGAGAGTTGAAGGTTGCTCTGGCATATTTTATCCTCACCACACCCTTCTCTGACAAAATTGACCTGCGAAGTAGACAGAAAGCCTGCACTAAGCATACACATCAATTTTTACTGTTATGGTACTTTTGGTCATTTCTGTATGGTAATTTTTACTGTAACTGGAGTCTCAGACGTTAATTTGTGTAGATTACAGAACTGCTAAATACATTCAAATTCTTTGTGTGGACTGCTTCATGTTCATCATGTAGCCTATGTGAGGATAGAGCATATGACAATACTAAAATGCCAATAATGACTGTCACTTGCTGCATTCCAGATTTCCAGACATTCCAGCTCATTTATGTCCACATAACGGAAATACTAATACTAATTATGTGTGTTGCGTACCAGTGAACATGTAAGGTAAAAGTGGAGTAGAAGTGAAACATGACGTGTTTGTGTGGAATAAATTGTTTAGAACTGTGTCATTGAGACTGTGTGTTGTTTCTTAGGTATTAATGATAAATGTCTTTGATTGGCCGTTGCTTTGCTGATTGGTTATTGGTCAACTGCTGCAAACAAAAGTTTTGCAAATAGAAACTGAAGGATCTAAGGATCCTCTAATGCAAACTGTTGTGTGTGTTGCTTCAAAAGAGCAACTGTACATTTGTGTTTTCTATCTTTATTATATCATTTATATTCATTCATTAATTTATAATCATTTTTCATTTAGTCATTTTATCTTTCCATTTAACCATATAATAACTTACAATAATCACTTTAAAACCATTTCAATACTAATTTCATTAACTTTTTCATTGATTAGTCATTTATACTATATTATTGCTATATATATATATATATATATATATATATATATAATTTATTTTTATTTTTTATTTTTTCTCAACTTTGTTGTTCCGTCTTATGATGTCTGGTTTCAAGGGATATTTGTTTTCATGAATAAGAGATAATAGGGGATATTTATGGAAATTCAAGGTTTATGGGATGTTGCTGTGGGCAGGGATGGGCAGTATTTCAAATACATGGATTTTTTTTTACCTTTTACCTATTTTACCTTTGAAAAAAAATCTCATGTATTGTGTATTTAAATACATTTAATCTTAGTATTTTTTGTATTTTCAAAATACATAAGCATATGCCAGTCAACCTCCTAATTAAACTGCTGATACCCTGCAGGGATGGGCAGTATTTCAAATACATTTATTTGAAATACTATTTTGTATTTAAATGCCTTTGGTAAAAGTCAAATGTATTTTGCATTTAAATACATTTAATCTTAGTATTTTTGTGTTTAGTATTTTTGCATACTTGTTGATACTGGAGTTGATACAGGAAATCAGCAGTCTAATGAAGAGGTTGATTGGCAATTTTATGATTTTATGTATTTTGAAAATTTATATATTTAAATACAAAATACAAAATTGAATTCCCATCACTGGCTGTAAAGCAGTTTGTATAACACTACTTGTTGGATTTGTGTTTGTCAGTCTAAGCATTGAAATATGCAACTAAGACCATTCAAAAAAACTCTGCTGCTCCTGCCTCTGCTCTTCATTGGCTTTCCTCAGTCAGCTTTTTGGCTAATAGAAGACTGTTGACACATTTTTGAATACCAGACAAACTGTGGTTTGGGTACAAGACAAGACTTCCTGTTAACAGGTTTTGGCTCTTAGACAATTTTTTCTGACTAGTTGTTCTGTTACCAGACAAAAAGGATATTTTCTGATAGGATCTGGCATCCAGGGCTGGATCTGATCTTTCTTGTGTGGAGGCATGATCTAACAAAACCATTTATCCAAAAGACTTTCAATCTAAATATATATGTACGGTGTAGAGTGATTATACATAAACATCTGAGCACAGAAGGCAGCGGTTGACCAGTGACAACCAAAATCAAACAGTAGAGCATATAAAATACATGTGTTTTACCTCAGAGTAGAGTGTGTTTGAGGGACTGAGGCTCAGTACAGGGCTCAGCTGGTTATGGTGTTTATGTCCCGTGTGGTGGTGATGTCTGCTTCTCCGTATAGTGTGTGTAATAGCCAGAGAAACGGGCCGCAGCTTGTCCTGAATGTTTTCCTAGTGAAATAAGAACAGAAGAGTTCCTTTCCATCGGAGGGCTGAATAATGTAAGGTGTGACAAAAAGCAACTGCAAATCCCTTTGAATCCCTTGTTTTAGTATGATTTCTAACAACACATCCCATTATGATTACTGCGAGTAGGCTGATCTTTGGTGCTGTCCTGAATGGGTTCAGTATGGATACATAGTATTTGATGAGCATTTCTAGTTCTACCTGTACAACAAAAGTCACTGTTTGGCAGTCAGGATGTTTTTGTCCACGTAGCTCCAATTCCACAGAATGAATGTACTCCGGTTCTGATAAACTGCGGTCCAGGAAGTGAACTCTGTGAGGAAGACTCAACTTCCTGCGCTCTACGTCTGCCTCAAAATGTATGCCAAGTGCTGATGTGGGAGATGAACACAGAAATATTCAAACACATGTTTATGTCTGCACTAATTTGTTGTGATGGTAAATGTGGTTTATCTTACTGATATGTGGTGAGTAGGAGTCTGGATAAGCAGTGTATGTGTAGCAGGCCTTCACATCCACACTATATGAAAACAACACACGTGCTGTTACTACATGTAATAAAGATAGCTTTTTTGAATTATTGTGCTTCCAAACAAGGTGTCTTTTACATGATGTGAAGACACAATAAGACAACAAGATGTGGCAGCATATTTACAGGTATCAGTATTCATCAAAATGCATAACCTTAAGGAGAACAAATATACTGTATAGTGTAATCAATAAAAGGCAATGTAAGCAAAATAACTTCTGACCAAACACCATCTAGGCCCAGGCAGTTGTGCTGCATGAGGTCAATATATTGAGGCTCAATGGAAATGTCTCGGATCACGTGGACCACTGGGCGCGACCTAATGGACAAACAATCATAGAATCTTGAAACTCAGAGTAACAATGCATCTATTTTTAAATATTCAGTTGACATCTTTGTTACAAGGAACAGCTTTCAATCCACAGTTCCAGTGTCATGTCACAAACATAAACAGGCAGTTCATATCTCACCTGTAAAGCACAACCTGGTCACTGAGTGAGCCAATAGCTAGATCTGGATAAAAATTCCCATCAACATCTAGTCCTCCAGATATGGAATAGCCCAGTCGCTTGATGCCTGCATTAAGTCCATCCAGAATCTGGAGGTAATGACAAATAAATTCAAAGTGCGTTTATGGCACTCCTGGCTGTATATATACACTTACAAAAACTAAGTTTATTCAAGTGTGCTATTAGTATACTTCTTTTAAACTAAAAATGGGAAAGTATACTTTTAGTCTACTTTTTATGTACTTCTTTGAAATGGACTTCATGTACTTCTCAGAATTATACTTAAAATGACATTTAAGTATACTTGACTTATACTTAGAAAAAGTCTAGATATATTTGAGCTATACTTGTGCTCCTAGAATCCATGTTTTTATTGTTATACGGTAGGGGGCACTAATACAAATCTTCCGTACAGAATTTCCAAAAAAACACAAGTGAAGAAGAAACTGAAACAACAGATGCCTCCACATGTAATCTTACAGGATCATCAAACATAAAACAGCATCAAAACTGTGTAACGTTGTGAAATAAAATGTTGACCAGTGAAGAGGTAATAATGACTATCAAGCTTTGGGGTGCTGATCAACTCCTTGATCTTGGTCTTGTGTTCAGCTTTTTGTTCAAAATGTTGTTCATTTCTTTATTTTTTATTTATGAAACTTACCCACATTCAAGTGTTTAAAGCTAGAATAACATATTTCTGTTTACAAGCAGATATCCTGTTCTTTCTTTTGATGTTTTTGTGTTCAGATATCATATAACAAAATATATACAAATTAATACCTAGATAGGGACTTAGTAGTATTCTTAAAGTATGATATAAAATTCACTTAAAGAAAACGTACAAGTATATTTGCAGTATAAAACTACTAAACTAGTAGTTTACTGAGACTATACTTCAAAGTGTACTAAAAATGCTTCTACAAGTATGTAATTAGTAAACTATCAGTATACCTGTAAGTTCACTTTTAGTATAGTTGCAGTACAAGCTAAAAACATTGATGTAAACTAGTTGTGTACTCAAAGTTTACTACTGTTATACTTAAAGTATACTTAAAAGTACACTTTTATATACTAGAAATTTGGCCAATTTAGAGTATTGAAATAGTACACTTACAAGTATACTACAAGTACACTGCTATTTGTATACTTACTACATGAAGTATACTAAAAATATTCTTGAACTTTACTTAAGTATACTTGAAGTATACTACGGTAGCACATTATTTTAAGATGTCTATAATACAGAGTAATTACCAGAGTGATTAAGTACTTAGTAGTAGCCATTGTACTTACATGAATCAAAATGTACTTACCATGTAACTAAGTTATGGAACAACCTGTGATTACAGTTTGTAATTATGTAGATGTAATAGGCAGCTACACATATGTTACAAATATATAATAGGTCGAGTCTGTTACACAGCTACTTGTACAATTAAATACAGTCTTGATACACTTTATTTTAAGTAGCTTATGCCAGTGTAATATTATGTAATTTTAATTTAATTAGAAAGGTATTACATGTATTTAATGAATTATTCAAAGATCATTCAAAGGCATTTTTGTGGCAAATTGTTAAATCTTTGAATACAAAAAGCATCTTTAAAAAATCAAGTCTATATATTGTAGGTTACCACTGAACATAAGGCTGTCACTAACCTACAGTTCACAATGTTCCACTTTGCAGTCCGTCTGAAGTAAATTTAGGATTTATAAATTTAGGTCATTAACACACGATTGGCTGATGTATCTGTCTGTGAGTGCATGACTTTTTTTCTATTTTTGGTATATGTGCACTTGCAGACTAACATTTTTGGCTGTTGTGCCACATATCAGTGTCAAGATGGCATAATAAGTCAAAAACAATAGATCCTTTTCACATTTTCTGGGTTCATATTTCTTACCTTCTTATTTACCCCAATAGCAAAGTAAAGTATAACTTTACAAAATAATAATAATAATAATAATAATAATAATAACAATACATTACTGAAAGATCGATTACATTGGTCAAAAGAAAGATGTCAAATTTTCTGTCACTCCTTCAGCCATGTATTAGAAATACTAAAAATAGTTTTATGCAATTTAATGCCAAAATACGAAAAAACAGAGAGTTATAACTGTACATTAAAATTGAAAAAGAGAATTTTAAAATGTTTTAAATTTCTGTGGCACATCATCTAGATGTTCTGAACATAAAAACAGGTCACATTTCAAGGGTCATAATTAATTGTTCTTTTTAAAATGAGTGTCATTATTATTATTATATAGTGTACATGTTAAACGGACACAGTAAACTGACAGCCCTACAGAAAATCTCACTGGATAATTACAAGATTTGCACAGTGAATATCTGGTAGTGAAATATTTGTATTTCCTACTGACACGCTAAGGCAAAAGATATAAATAACAATCTTATAACAAATGTTTTTTGTGAAGCATATCTAATGTGTCCAAGACATTTGCCGAGTACACAGTAAAATCCCCAGTGTAAAATCAACTCTATTCAGAGAACATTTGGTCCCTCTCTACATCGAGTTAAATTAACACTGAAGCAGAGTTAAAGTTAATGAGATAATTAAGTGATCGATTGTGCATTAGCGATGAACACCTGCTGTTAACAAGCAGAATCACTGAAGAAAAGAGAAACACAAGAACTACGACTGACTTCAGCCACAGATGAAATCAACTGAAATAAAAGACATTAAATCTCTCAAAAACTGATTAAACAACTCCACAAACAGCATCGCCAGCTTCACTCATTACTAACCAGACTGACTTTATTGTATGTCTACAGAAGCACTAATTGCGAATTAACAGAGGTTTTATTGGTCAATAGGGGAAAAAGCATTGACTACTCTGCTTTACAACACCACATACATGGTTAATGAGAGAAATATCTGATATCTGTAATGAGAAATATCTGATCCTCTGTAATTCTCAATATGAGCTTCTGTAGACGTGTGACAGAAATAAAGTCAGTCTGGTTAATAATGAGTGAAGCTGGTGATGCTGTTTGTGGAGTTGTTTAATCATCATCTGCTGAGATCTTGAGAGATTTAATCACTTATTTTATTTCAGTTGATTTCATCTATGGCTGAAGTCAGTCGTAGTTCTTGTGTTTCTCTTTTCTTCAGTGATTCTGCTTGTTAACAGCAGGTGTTTACTAATGCACAATCATCATTTAATTGATCACTTAATTATCTCATTAACTTTAACTCTGCTGCAGTGTTAATTTAACTCTATTTAGAGAGGGACCAAATGTTCTCTGAATAGAGTTGATTTTACTCTGGGGATTTTACTGTGTAATTTGTGTGTGTGTGTGTGAGTGAGTGAGAGAGAAAAGGTTTGCCTGAGAGGGTTTGGTATCAATGCCAGATGAAGAGCCACGGTAAATAAAAACTTTCCCATCTCCATCAAATGGAGCTCCAACAGCAATGTCTGAAAACAAACACAATCAGATTCAGCAATAAAAGTGAAAATACCTGTGATGACTGACAAGCAGGTTAGAAAACCTGTAATCATTAAAACAAATCTGATTACACAGTGCTTTTCAATGCACAAACACAAACATCTCAGTTATAGACCTACGAGCTGTCTATCTGCATGTCTGCATCATGATTCCACATGGAGAAGAATTGCCAAAGGAATTGAAAAATCTGACTGTGAGACTTCACAAATATGGAAAAGGATACATGAAGATTAGTGACCAACTAAATAAAAAACAGTGGAAACAAAGTTGCAGAATCAGAAGGAATCATGAGCC
Organism: Labeo calbasu; assembly: GCA_019740295.1. NCBI lineage: Eukaryota > Metazoa > Chordata > Actinopteri > Cypriniformes > Cyprinidae > Labeo > Labeo calbasu. The sequence continues at coordinate 18,821 of JAHKKF010537395.1, forward strand.
AGAACGCCACTAATCAGAAGGATAATGGCCATCCCGGAAATCAACAGAGTTTCTGTGACAATTCAGGTAGACATTGGAAAACCTATTGTTAGTACCTTGTTTGCTCTTCAGTACAAAACTACAAGACAAAACTTTTTATAGGACATGAAAAGAAGCCTGGATGAATATCGGGAGCATATTCTTTGATCAGATGAGACCAAAACAAATCTCAGCTAAGTCAGGATGCATTTCTGTGTGGAGTTTCCATGTTCTCCCCTTGTCTGCGTGAGTTTCCTCTGGGTGTGTAAAAGTAAATTGACTGTGTGAGTGAGTGTGTCCCAGCACTGTGGATGCACAAGTTTGTGCAAGGCAGGAAGGGCATCTGGTGTGAAATGTGCCAAATCAGCTGTGCGGATCACTCTGATAAAGGGAGCAAGTTGAGAGAGAGAGATGGTTGAACATGGACAAGCAATGGTTGAACATGGTCTGGGATACTACAGTCTGGGGCTTCATGAGTGCTGATTCTGGGGAGATGACTATTGTAGATGACACCATGAATGCCTCTTGATGTACCAAAATACTGGCTGACATCCTCTTATATTTCATATAGTTGACTGTTGACAAATATGATGCAGGGCAACAACTTAATTACTGCAGTTATGCCCTAAAATTCAAGATATTGGTGCAAAAAAATGCCCCTGTATTCATAAATATCACACATACACGGGCAGCAAGAGCAATATGACAGGAGTGCTGATTTTGTCCCAATCGATCACAAGCTTAAATGTAATTTTATACAACAGTCTAGCAAATAAGAAGTTGATATAGTTTAAATTATATTTTAAACACAATATTACGTTTTTGCTCAATTTTGCAGAGAACATATTACCTTGAAGCCATAGCAGAATTGTTGCACGCCTCTGAGCAACACAGCAGTGTTTAATTTCTGAATGAATCTGCGTTTTGAACCAACCATGTGAACCAATGATTCAAAGGCCCATTAATAAAGATTCATGAATGAATCAGCCATTTGAACAAATCGAATGAATGACTCATAAAGACATTTACCACCACCAGCTGGCAGATTTAGCTTCTTATTTAGAGTATAATTTAATTAAAATAGTAAAATAGTAATAATAATAAATAAATAAACATTAAGGGGATTAGATTCTTAGATTCGATTAGACACTTTTCATGTTCAACATCACACCCCGCAATAACAGCGGAGGACACTAAAACAACAAAACATGTTATTATGCTGTTTTCAGTTCATGAATGAACAGTAGCCTATATAGTCTACAAATTGCACTAGGCTAAGTTTTGTGCTTTGTTACTTTTGATATGAAACAAAGTCTAATTTCATTAGGAAATTTAAGCAATAAATATAGTTTTGGCGCTCTTTAATGTGGCGTGATAGATCACTGGCTTAAACTGGGTACTACCCTGTGTGTAATCAAATGCATAACAAAAGATTCGTGACAGTTTCATTTTTGTTCTGGATCCCGTGCTGTGCTGCCACACAGGAGTGCGCTCGCCACCAACTGGACGAGGGTGGGAATTACAGTTACAATTTACAATAGGTCATCCTTAGTGTAATCTGTCAAAGTAATTGATGGCTTTCAGATTTTTCTGTCACTGATAAAAAAAAATTCTGTCAATGACGGACGTGACCTCTGATATATATATAACAAAATCTGCCTCCCAGGCACTGATTTATGATACTGAGCAAGAACAGTTCACAGAGGAGTCATCTGTCAGGGCTGTAAGTATTTTTAAAGTGCTTATAAAGTTAGGTCAGATTCGACCTACTTTACTTTAAGCTGAGAATAATACTTTAAGATGAGAATAATAAAAAGGGGTATACTCACTTCTGTACTGTAAAGGTAATCGGATATTACTTTTTTCTTTTTTGTTTAAAGAACTAAATATAGAATTCAATCTAATCTGTTTTTTTAATATACCATAAACTAGAGTGTAACAAACACACTTGCATATACATGTGATTTCGTTCATACCTTCATAACCATCCCGGTCCAGATCGCCAGCACTGCTGACAGTCATCCCAAACATGGAGTCATATGTTCCATTGAGCCGGATCGGTCGTGCCTTTTCCCAGTGGCTGGCTGGGTTCAGGTACACATACACAGCACCTCCAATCTCTGCCTTTCGGTCAAAGAAATTTGGAGCTCCTACTACAATATCTGTCCAACTGAAGGTGAAATCATGCTGTTAGATCTTTAGCACAGATTTATGGCTTTACACAGGAACAAAAAAAGTGTCTTACCCATCACTGTTCAGATCAGCTACAGCCACAGAATAACCGAAGGAGGAAGCCAGTTCCTCACCCCACAAAATGTGGTCAGGCATCAGCCGGTAGACGTTGTCCTTCCGTAGCAGAACCACGGCTCCTGTGTGATTTGCTCGAGGAGCTCCGGCAACAAATGTCAGCTCAGACTTACTCATAAGACCTCTGGCTGAGTCCACAGAGAAACCTATGAAGAGAAGGGACAGATTAACAAATTAAAGCAAACAGAGCACATGATAATTTTGTATCTGATTTTATAGATTTCATATATTTTTGTCCATTAGTCCGTGATTATGTTATATTATACCACAAAATCAGTAACCAATACTAGTGTAATGAAAAATACATTAAATACATGGAAAATACAAAATTCAAAACATAGAACAAAAAAAAAATCATTATTATGTCAACGTTCTTTGTCTACAAACCCAGGTAGCTGTTCTGAGCGACATCCTCAAATGAGCTTTTGGACGGTTCCAGAGTTTTGTAGACCAGAGCATCCTCAACAGGACTGGCCATAAATAATAGCCCTGAGAAGAGTTTAGATAAGAAAAGGAAGATTATCAAGGAGAAAAAATCCACATCAATTCATCATTGACGTTATCCATGGACAATTATACTAATCTAATACCTAAACGCAGAAAAGGTTTATATTAACACATTCACTCAGTCATAGGAAAATAATTAATCCAATGTCCTAACATCAGAAATTATATATATATATATATATATATTTGTGTTATTTATGTGATCATTTCAATTTGTGGTCTAATATATCTTTGAAAAACTCACAATCTTATTACCTTTCCAGTTGTAGGTCCCTGGAGCCCCAAAGAGGATGTAATTTTTGTCAGGTGTGAAACTAGCTGACAGGCCCTGCTGGCAGAATCCAAACTGTTCGTGTCCCTTAGAACGACCTTCACAAAACTTCCACTCTCCCCCATCCAGATCATCTCTCTCAGTCAAATCTTCACTCAGCACATAACAACGTCCAATGGGGTCACGGGTCTCAAACGTCTGGTTCACATGTTCTCTGAGCTCATAGAGGTGAGCACATGTCTGTGTGAGGACATCACAACACAAACAGGATCATGTAGCACACATGCCACAATGACCTAGTCCCCATTCTACCTAATTCTGCTTTGTTTGTAAAATCTGAACTTTACGATTGTTCATTTTCTTATACATTGTAAGAAAGCAGTGATAAATGAGGTACTTGAATTGCACTGAATTCCATTACTGAGGCAGTACATAAAATATATTTGCTTAAGTCTATGTTCATTCCCTATGAGGGTACATTTTAAATGCTCACAGTACTCATGATGCAGAATGTCAGTGAATGAAAATCACCACATTTATTTGGCCGAGCTAAGTGTTGATGATTGTAGGTGTTTCAAGGACACAAAGGATGCATTTGATGCCCTCCAGGAGCAGGGTTGACTAACCCTACTGCACTTTGTGCATGACGTTATTTACTGTATACATGGCAAATCAGATCTGTCTAATGTACGTTACAGGTATAAAATTTACTCACCACTACTTTTCCACCTATGCCTTGGCTTTTGACTGTGACACCCAACCACTGGTTGTCTTTGCTCTCTCGGTCCAGACTCACTTGAGAAAATGACAAACATTTTTTTCTTGAATGGATACAGCTTAGCAGAACTAACAATTTAGTTCTTCACATAAAAATTAAAGTAAAAAAATATAAGTGTTACCATGTCCATCGATGTCTACTCGTTCACACTTTTCTGGTGTAACCGGACAGCGATACAGGGCACCAGGACGGCTGCTCCGCAAAGTTCCTACACCCCGGGCCTGAGGCGCCCCAACCAATATCCTGCCGAAGAAAACTAACTTTAACCACTTTAAATGCTGTTCCTACATCACTAACAGTTCACAGTTACACGAAAGCAAAATTATTTCATATAACATTAAATAAAATCATCATTTAATCATTTTAAATATTTAGAAGTTTAGTTAGTTATTTAGTTTAAACTTTATTGTCCACCACTGTGGAAATTTGTTTTTGGCTTCATACTATACAATTTGTGTATATCAACATTATATTCTGTGAGTTGAGGCGATGTTGGGCTTACGACATAAATAAGTGGAAAAAAAGATTATGGCTGATGATGCACTAGGTCACACAACAACAACAACAACAACAACAACAAAAAGATGTAGATAAAAAATAAAACTGTACGCCTCATCTGTGAAACGAGCATAGCGATAGCCAAGAGATGCAATGCAGAGAGACATTTCACCACAACCCACAAGATCTTTAATGGTACATCCACAGTTACATCACTGAGAAAAGAAAAATTAGTGAGTTGAAATCAACATTATACAGACCGTAATTATTTTTTACCAGATGCTAAAATGTGACAGGCTGCAAATGAAGCTTCCTTTACAGTGTTGATCATATTTTTTTAGAAACACAAAACATCATTCTTGGATGGTGACATTGTCAAGGGAGCAATGACTGTGATAGCAAACAATGTTTAAACATTACAAGAACGGAAATGAAATAACGTCCACAAACTCTGATGTTCAACTCGGAGTTAACACAATTGAAAGACGAGTCACAGCTATGTCAGTGAACGTAACGGAGCAGCTGGAGAAAGACTTGATGGTTCTCCAACCAGTGTGATGAGTCTGTGGCTTTAAGTAATAAAGCTCATGGTTTTCGTCAGAATGGTTTTCAGTGATTTTTACCTGTGTGAGTTTTTATTAAGAACAAACACAGAACATGCCTTACTGAAGGACATTTAGATAACTCAATTAGAGTTGCAGTGTCAAATCATCCTCCTGATTATAGGTAATTTGTGGACATTATGCAGGGTTGATTGTTAAATAAAAATTATTTAAAAATGTTGTTTATTTATTTAAATCTTGAAAAGCTGTTCAGCTTAAAAATGTTTTAAGTTTTATGCATTAAAGTACAAGAGAACATATCGCTTTCTAATTATGATTTTGAACATTTTTTTATACTATATGTATAAGCATTGCTGATATAATTATTGTAATCATTTAAATTAAAATTAAAACAAAAAAGGTATTCCAAAGGCATGATAATATTCCAGGATGTCATGTAGAATCTCAGGGTAACATTTAAGGAAACCCATGACTTTCTTACTTTGGTTAGTGTTTATTCAGTGAAAAAGCACTGAACGAGTATGTTGTGCATTCAAGACAGCAAGAAGGAAGCCAAGTAGATCACTGCTGCCCATTTTCCAAAGGCCATGATAATGGAACCATAAGACTTTTCAAGAAGACTACCTTAACCTTGGCTTCGTTTTGCTGCACCCTTACAGCTCTACCACCTCTGTCAAGGCCTTTAGTTATAGGTGTTGTTTCAGACTGATCTCTTGTTACTGATCTCCTGTCTGGCCCTGACTCTCTTTGTGGCCTCTTTGCCTTCCTCAGACTTCGTATCCGGCTCTTCCCTTGACAATCCTTCTTGCCTTCTCCCTTTCTGGTTGGAGTTTGCCACAGGACTCAGTCGCCTGTGGGCTTGTTTGCCTTTTGTGTTTTATCTTATTTTCACCTTAACTAAAGTTTTTGTCTGATTAATTGCTTGGAACCTCAGTATTTGCACTGACAACCTCACTCTATCTGAACACATCAGGACTCAGGTTCTGATTTGATCTGTTTCCTCTGCCCCTCTTTCCCCTCTCGCTTTTGATTTCCCTTGTCCCTTCCACATGGTGGCAACTCATGGTTCTTCCTTTCTACACTCTGTGTCTTGATTCTCATTGTTACAGTTCTCTGCTCTAAGGTCTCTCCTGTCAAAAGTCACTCCAGCAGCCACCTTGGTACGCAGACTGCCATACGGGGTGCCTTGAACCCTCATGTATGCTTCTGTTCCTGTATTTTGCTGCTTCGTCTTGGTTGCTGATTCGCTTGGAGTTTGTCTCGAAATACCTTGTTTTTTTTTTTTTTTTTGTTTTTTTTTGTTAAATAAAAGCGTTGTTACTGTATACTCAAATGCTGAATCTTTTCCATTCACTAACTGACTCAGCTGATGTTTTGTTGTTGTTGTTGTAATTTGATGGTTGGTTTGTTTGTTTTTTGGTGGATGTATGATATCTGTTCTCCTCCAGGTTCACACAGATATTCTAGCAGAGGAAACACAGATGTAGATAATCACATTAAAGTCACTACTTCCATTATTTCAGCATTTCCAACAGAATGACTTTCTGTAAGATTGCTAGTTCGTCTAGTTCATTTTTAAATAAAACTATGATGTTTAGAGTTTTTTTTTAACATTTTGAAACTGTGATATATAGGAATGAAAATACCAATTTGCTGAAATATTTGCACTCCACCCAACCAGCAATTTATACAACTGAATTTTACAACTTTAAAAACGCATTCATATATATATATATATATATATATATATATATATATATATATTTTTTTTTTTTTTTTTTCCTTACAACTAGTGTGCATTACAAAGGTCAGTGGATACTTATAAAATACTGTAAATAAAGTAATTCATTCAGTGTTACAGGAACTAAAAATATAAAGATCAAGTTACAGTTTTTGTGTGTTTGTATCACTGGTGATCTGATGTTGTACTCTGAAGACAGTTTCAATGTCATAACCAAGTGTTTCTTTTTTATTTATTTATTTATTTTTTAAGATGATGGGCTGTTAAAATAAGTGGTCTAGATAGATAGAGAGAGAGAGAGAGAGAGAGAGAGAGAGAGAGAGAGAGACTGTTAGATTTGCCAGAGTTGTTGTAAGTTTCATGGCATTGTGTCTCGAAAAACGGTTTTGCAAGATTCACAAATGTCCAGGCATTGCATATATTGCATGCCCTTTTTGAGCCCCTGACTGTATTTAACAAGCATTGTATTACTGAGTGGGAAAGCAAGCTGAAGATCTTTGAAGACAGAATGTGAGGGACTGTGTCTTGCCCTCGGTGTTGTGTTGTGGCGCCTGGATGTGGTACAAGTGCTCCAAAAACTCTGGGAACTCATTAGCATGAAAAAGACTCTGTGTGAAAGGCATCTAAATGGAGGACAATGACCCAATCCTCCCCTCCCACTCTATCTCAATATTTCTTTCAGCTGTACATTTTCTGCTCCGCATTTTTGCATTTGTTTAGTAAAGGCTGTGATCAGTATAGATGGGGAAATTACACCCACACACAATAATTTCATTGTCATACAACAGCTTTCCTGAACGTAGGTGTTTTGAACCAGAAAGAGTCTTTCCTTAACTCATGACAATCTGCAGCAGTTGTCGGAAGATGATGCAGTCCTGCATTGTGTGGACTTGGTCAGTTTATTCAGGTCCAACACAACAGGGTGATGGTTGACTTTCTGTGGAAACCCATATCAACATAACCAACAGTCTTGGACGATAAACTAGAATGGGCTCAACCTACTAACTACACAGATGAAACAGGAAACGCAAAATGAGCCAGAAATCAATTCAGAAATTAATTCAGCATATACATGCAAACACAACACAAATACTTTTCTAATCATGAAATACTGTTAGTGTGTGTGTGTATGGAATTGATGTGATTTCTAGCTTGATCCATCATATGAGAGTCTGCCCCATTATATATATATATATATATATATATATAAAGAGAGAGAGAGAAATTAAAGCTATTCAAGAAAAAAACAATGACAGGTACAGTATTTCTTAAATACAAATTTCCACAAAAGATAAATAAATACATATTCATGAGAATGTGCAGTAAACAGGTCTTCCCTATGTTGGAGGAGGCTGTGAGGTCGGGTCACTTTTCTTTTAACGGTAGTCTATAACAGGCAGCAGTTCTCATATGAGTATAAATAGAGCACAAACACAGTAACAGCAGGCCAGACGACACCACATGACTTCCTTATACAAGGCCAATCAATTGCGTCCAAAAGTGCATTTACTGCTGGTACATTTAGACAAGGAGGATCTGATCTCACTGTATTTGTTATGTGTGAATGTGTAGTTAAGGTATTCCTTACGATATGGAGACAAATCAAGAGAGAAGTATTGTAAATCATGGAGAATGAAGAGTTTTGAAAATCTAAAAATGCAGAAAGTTTTGCATGTGGGGTAGGTTTAGGGTAAGGGAAGTAAAAAACATGGAGACCATGTGTGTGTGTGTGCCAGAGAAAGATCAGTGGCATGCCTGAGGCATTAGAAATAATGATCACAAAGAGACACAAACAGCAAACTTTTTTTTTCTAACATGTATGCTTACTTAGTACAGTTAGTAGTCAATGTTCAGCAGTCATATATTTGGGAATTCCCTGGATCAAGTCACATGAAACTCCAAAACCATCAACTTCTGTAATCCAAAACGGTTATAAAGAGGGAGAAAAGCACCAGAAGCCAGTGTGTCATGGAGATTGGATTTATGTCTGGCTGCAGTTCTGAAGCTTCCCCTCAAGGATCAATAAAACAACATAAATTTAACAACCTGAAAAATACAAATAAAACCAAAGACAAAAAAAATCTTCATATATCCTAGACTCCAAGAGCTCCTAAAGCAATGAAAACAGGACTGGACATTTAAAGGTTAATGCATTATTTGTCATTTTTTTAGGAACCAGTAACCATGGCAACAGAAAGAATAGCCGGTGACTGAAACCTGTGTCAGATTTTAAATGAATCCTTTCTTCTTGTTTCGGGCCTAAACCCAAACCCCTTAAAGCGTCAGGCGTTAAACTTTTAATGTGACGGCTTTTAACAGCTTCTCACTAAAAAAGTGTCTTGTAACCGTATAGCTTATAGACACACACACAAGCTCATTTTAGACGCTGGAGACAGACGGACTCCAGTATAAGTGTAGAACGCTAGTAAACATACAGGTCTGATGGACACTATGAATAGAGAAGAGAGTGATACTTTTACATTAGAGAAAGTGAAAAAAGCAAAACACATCATAGACATAGAGATATCACATTTACAGAAGCGATGAGTCATTGGGTCGTGTGAATGACAAAGCCCTGTATAATCAGACTGGTTTAGAAACCACCATACGTGATCAGACGTGACACATTAGATGTGCTTCTGATGGACAGATCGGATCACAAGTGACTGAAAAGACATTTCTATTATTCAACTATTCTAACTTGACATGGCTCAATAGTGTACGTGTACGCTGAAATTAAAGATGGATTTCTTTAAAAAGTGCTGCGTTAATAGCTATAGTAGTGAATTTAGAGACACAGTGACACCCCGGAGAAGTTGTCTATTCGAGCACTGAAAAAATAAATGATTTGCTACTTATCATTTTAATCAATGCACATTCACGTATGTTCATTGACGGGTCACACTAGTGCTTTAGTTTATTGTGTAGCTGGTGTTTTCTATGAGAGGATGATCATGAATAAAGTGTAAAACACACTAACTGTTGTGATCATGCAATGCACAGAAGACTTTATTTATATATAATACATTAATATCTATATACGCATTCATTTTACTAAGGTTCTCTGAAGGAAATGAGCACACATTATAAAGCACAATTAGTAAAACATAATTACTGTTTCCAAGTCTCAGTCTCTGCCCTCTTTTTGACCTCTTTTCTGGTCTAGCAGGTAAAATGGTGCATCTGATCACTTAGTAAAGCAACAAACCTCTCCTCAACAAAACAAGTGATTTGAGGAGTTAAATCCTTAAATAAATCATGCTTAGTGCTAGAGCATTCATTACATTATATGAGCATTAATAACAGTGCTGTTGGGCACTAATAATAGCTGATAATAAGCAGTGAGCTCAGCACAGCGTAATGCTTCTGACTGTAACTCATCTCACGCACTCACTGTATGTCTGACAGAACACAAGCGTCCAGCTTTAACTGTCTCTGTGCATGACAATATCTGCTGTGTCACTGACTGAACAGAGCAGACCTGTCTCTGATCACAAAGTGATTCAGCATGACAGATACTTTATGCTGTTTCTCACACAAACACACAGACTAAATCACATCTGCATATGTTAAAGATACAAATACGATTCTTCATGTTATTTAAGTATTGACACCAATGAACAGTGCTGCTAGATCATGTTTCAGGTCACAATCATTCTCGGCATCAATAATCAATAATCCAGTTGACAGACTCACCAGCTGTGAGGTTCAGGTGTGAGCTGCTGGTGTAAAGCCAAAGAGAAGCCGAAGAAACTTCCCTCCTCACCCTCCTTGATGAGGATGGTTGTTGTGTCCAGGTTAAACGCTGAGATCTGGAAGCAGAGAGCGAGCAGGAGGCAGCAGAGTCCAGCCGTGCACCTCCGCTGCGTGCGCCAAAGAGACATGACAAAGTTCAGCAGCTCTGATAAACACCACAGTCCTGGAGCAAGTTCTGATCATGAACACAAGACACTAGAAGTTCCTAAAAATTATCAGTGTCTGTTCGCCAGTCTGAGCTCGGCTCCAGGCAGGAGTAAGACTGCTAAAGAAAGACTGCACAAGTGCATGGCCGCCCCTCCTCACACACACAGAGCTGTGAATAGACCACCCACACCCCCCTCAGCTGACATCATCACTCAGCGATCCATGGCACATTGATCAGGATCACTGGATATGACTAAACGCTGAACAACATGAGGACCTGCACCTACAGACCTGTGCTGGGACACTCCATTAAACTAACCATCTTAAATAGTGAAGTGTAGTTTTTGTAATCTTTCAAAAATGCTGTCAGACACAGAATGTTCTGAAGTGTTATTCAATTGCATTGTGGCATCTCAGGCTAGAAAGTTTGTAGTGATATAGGTATGGCTTGCAGGGTTAATTGCATTACAGTTCATTACTATACTTGTGCTCAAGGTCATGACACCATAATGTCATTTTAAGTTCATGTTATTTCTACAAATATCCAGTTTTCTGTACACAATCATAATATTACTTTTTTAATGCAATCACATTAATACATAATTACAGTTTGGCCAGTTTCATACACAAGGCAATGAAACTACTGTGGACTACTCTTGAAATACTTTCATGATACTTTATAGTGTCCTTTTTATTTTTTCTGATAGCATCCATCCCTTACACTTTCATTGTATGGACATGTGAATGTTTATCTCCTGTGTCCACTGTAGAAAGGAAAGATAGAAAGTAAAGATCAGATCTCACTGATACAAACTAAAGCAGGCAGTGACTCTGATGGAGCTGTAATGAGAACATTAACTGATGAAGAGAATGTAAAGATGCTTTGAGACTGTAATCACGGACCAGCCTGTCAACAGTGTTGTGATATGTGGCCACAGCTGTTTCCATGAGTCATGTGACGTCCTCTCTTCCTCTCTGGCCTTATGCAACTGTCAGTCAAAATCTCACGAAATATAAACCCATTTCTGAAAAGACAGAATACAAGTTTCTGACCTGAAAAGCACATGGTAATGTGTTTCAGTATTAGTTTAATCATGATATAAATATGGATTCATTTGCAGTTATCCTGTAGGATAAAAACATCAGTTCAGTGCTTTTCTCTTTTCCCACTCTAAGACTGATCATTAACATATGTGAACTCTCTGCTATTTTCACAAATGTTATATTGAACTTCCTTGGCCCTTCAGTGCTTCATGTTAAATGAAATGATGTAATGATTTTGCTTGGAATGTGGAGTATCACTCTTTAAGGAGTAAAACACATTTTAGCAACAGCTCACCATGTTACTAACGATGAAAGATGGGATATTATCAGAAAGCCCTGTTTCACATTGTGTATGACTAAGGCATGTCCATGACGCTTCATGACTAAATGTTCCATTTCAGAGAACAATGCCTGCAAGTCGCAAAAGTAGGCTTAATAGTTAATATTTTAATCAAGCTTGGTTAATGAATTAGTTAGCTAGTTAGTGAGTTATCTACTATTATTTAATAGTATTGTATATTTTCCACTGACCACTCTCTGGTGTAAACAGAACTCCTTTGCTCCAATTTAAGGTTTGTCATGAAGTTATGAGGGAGGCTATTTCCTCCCTCATATTTGATATTATAAAAAGCTGATTTCAAGTAATGTAATTACTTTTCAAGTAATGTAATATTATGATATATAAAATGCAATCATTTATTCCTATAAGTAGTATGTATTATTACATGCAATATGGAAGATGGCTGTTCCTTTAATGAGGCACAAAGTCACTTTCCAAAACCTTCCTGGTGGAATGAATGGCTAAACATGGTCAAAAACCAGCTGAAGACAAACCTCTTCCACAACCACTTTGTCACAGTGTGTTGTAGGGAGGACTCAGGAGACACAGAAATAAACTTAAATAGCCTTAAATAAAAGGAACTCAACCGAAAAAAAATTAAATTATCAAAAACAGTCCAAACCCTGACAGTACGGGAGGGCGGGTGCCCTGGAGGCTGGAACCCAAGGGGGACATGGGAGATCAAGGAGCTTGGGGAGCCATGGTGGGTCAGGGAGCTCGGGGGACTATGGCGGAGCAAACAGTTCGGGAGACCATGGAGGATCACAGAGCTCGGGGGGGCCATGGAGGAGCAGGCAGTTCGGGAGCCATGGAGGGTCAGGGAGCTCAGGGGGCCATGGCGGAGCAGACAGTTCAAGGAGCCCTGGCAGATCGGGCNGATCAAGGAGCTTGGGGAGCCATGGTGGGTCAGGGAGCTCGGGGGACTATGGCGGAGCAAACAGTTCGGGAGACCATGGAGGATCACAGAGCTCGGGGTGGCCATGGAGGAGCAGGCAGTTCGGGAGCCATGGAGGGTCAGGGAGCTCAGGGGGCCATGGCGGAGCAGACAGTTCAAGGAGCCCTGGCAGATCGGGCAGTCCAGGAAGCCATGGTGGATCAGGCAGTCCAGGAAGCCATGGCGGATCAGGCAGTCCAGAAAGTCACGGCGGATCAGGCAGTCCAGGAAGCCACGCGGAACAGGTAGTTCAGGAGGCCATGGCGGAGCCATTTTCTTGGGGGGAATTAGGGTTCTACAGGATACTAAGAGTTCAGGAGGAGTGGGCTCTGGAGGGCGCTCAGGAGAAGCAGGTGCTGGAGGGCGCTCAGGAGGTGCAGACACTGGAGGGCTGGACAGGACCAGCAGAGACATAGGAGACTCAGGAGAGAGGATTTGGCCAGAAAACTCCACTGGGAGCGCCATATCCATTATGTCCACCAACTTCATCTTGACCGGGCACTCAAGATGCGGCCATCTGCTCTGAGCTGAGGACGAGGGAGGAGCTTCGGAGGACTTGGGGAAACGTGGGAGGAACGGAGGGATCGAACTCTTTGGAACTGTATGTGGAGGGTACTGGCTCAAACTCAGGAGCAGGCAAACACCCATACAAGATAGTAACAAAGTAGACAGGACAACAAACTGTTAGAAAACAGGAACTTAAATACACTTGATAATTAACAACAGGTGGAGGAGTAATTAATTAACTAAACAAGAACAGGAAGGGGACCAAATAAGGAAATACAGGAACTAAGGCTGGGGGGAAAACACGGAAAACAAAGTCCAAACCCTGACATACTTAACCACCCTAAAACAATAACTGGCACTCTAGCTCTAGCTTTGTACTCTAGTTAATACCTGGCACTGTGTACAGAGTGTTTAAGACAAACTGTTGTTCCTGATGTTCCTCATTTGTAAGTCGCTGTGAATAAAAGTATCTCCTAAATGAATAAATGTAAATGCAATACAAGAAACAAAATTTAGAGTACTGTGTCTGTTCAGCAACAAAGTAAATACATTTTATTCCTTATAATGGACAATAAACACACCAGAGTTAAAAGAGATTTGCTTGTAGCTGTTTCATCTTTGTGCACCCCAACCAACACAGTCACACATTCAGATGTTAGTCATGCCTATATGTTTAGAATCATAATAGGTTCATTTAATATGCCAGACACTTCACCTTGAATATAGACTGTAGAGTACAGTAGGTGGCTGCAGTCCAGGAGAGGAGTGAAAAAGAGCTGTAAGGAGTGTTCAGACATAATTAAAACAGATCGACAGAAATAGAAATGAAACCACGTGTATTTTAGACAAGAACAAAACATCATTATTGTTCTAGGCTAATAAGCTGTATAGTTAATGAGTCAATCCCATCATGATTTTAGTTTGTGCAGCTGGTAAACAACAACTGCAGTGCCTGGGTCTAAAAACTGTGACCGCTTGGCTGTCGCAAGAGTATTTTAGCACACTGACATGACGTCACAGCAAGTAGCACAGCATTTCTAACCAGCATGCACCTCACGGTGAGCTTCTCAAATGAGCCTGTAGTTTCTGAGGTGAATTTTAGTCACTGGTGCATTGAAACTGATATTTTACTGATACTGATTACATTATTGTAAAACATAAACAGACTGTTCCAAAGATGTAATTTAGCCTAGTTCTATCATAACTATTTAATGACACCTAAATAAAATGCTTCTTACTGTCTTGCCAGTTTATGCTCTTTGTACCCTAAAAGTGTTTGGACAACAGAGACTGTAAGTCATGTAGATCTCAAACTTAGTGGGGTAGATCCAAATCCACCCACTACTCACATAGTTGCAATATATGCATTTCACTTAAAGTTGGTTATAAATCTGCAAATCTATTTCAGAAGGGGGTGTTGATACTAACACAACAAGTCACTCAGGACGTTTACATGGACAACAATATTCTGATATTAACACGATTCAGACAATACTCTGATTAAGAATCTACCATGTAAATAGAGATTTTTGATTACCTTAATCTGGCTAAAGTCATACTCGAAGTAAACACAAATCGAATAAAGACGTGGAGTATTCCTATTTTAGTCGCATTATCGAAGTGCAGTATAGACATACACACCTTAATCACACTATTACCAGATATTTTCTCACTATTGGGAAATAAGAGGGTCTGTATTACTTACTATTGGAGAAAGCGTAACGGTCGACTTGGATAACCAAACATAACCAATGACATAACAGCCTTGACATCACTGAATTACAGTGAGAGGGTTGTGCAACACTCATTGGCCATTAAAAGATACCATAGGAATAAATGGGAAGTGTCGTAAACGGAATCCCACCTGTCGCAAAAAGTATGCGACTTCTCTTAATATGGCATTTTTTTCGGTGTAAACTCTGAAAAAAATAAAATAAAAAATATTCCAAAAGTACTGTTTAGTGTAAAACATGTTGAAAATTAGCCAACAGACTGTCGATTCTTTAAATTATGAGCTGTTTCCTCTAAAAACCTGTTCATTCAGCACAGTGAAGCCTCTCTTCCATTGACATCCGTTCAAAGAAAATGGCCTCTCATCTCGTTTCCCAAACCTTTTGCTAAAGGTTGCAGGCTTGCCTTCTATTGCCTTTGCTATTACCATTGTGTAGGACTTTTTGCTGCATTTTGTGACAGGATACACACACTGCAGTGATCAACCATCTGACGGCAAACAAAAGAGCATAGCTTCAAGCAAGTAGGCACATTTTTGGCCCGAGTGGGAAACGAAGATGCTAAAAATGTTTTTTTGAGGAAAACATTTCAGGAATTGTCTCCATATAGTGGACTTGTATGCCTGCGAGTTTGAATTTCCAAAATGCAGTTTCAATGCAGCTTTAAAAGGCTCTAAAGGATCCTAGCCATTGAAGAAGGGTCATATCTAGCAAAATGAATCATTTTCTAAAAAAAAAAAAAAAAAAAGTATATACTTTTTAACCTCAAATGCTCATCTTGTCTAGCTCTGCCATGTGCATGCATACTCTGTGCAGTCCCGTTTAAGACAGTATGCATTTCACTTTAAATTGATTATAATTCTGCAATTCTAGTCCAGAAGTAGGGGCTGATACTAACACAACAACTCACTCAGGACGTTCCATGGACAATAATAGTCTGTTATTAACACCATACTCCGACAATAACAAGAAAATACTCTGATTAAGAATCACGTAAACAGATTTTTGATTACCTTAATCCGGCTGAAGTCATTTTTTCGGTGTAAACTAAAAATAGTTCAATCCAAAAGTATTTTTAGTGTAAAACATGCTGAAGATTAGTCTCCCTGATAGCACACGTACATCTGCAAGATGTCTGTTAAAGATCTCTTGATCTGGAAAGCATCTGCTGTGTACAAACATCTAGCAGACGTCTGTAAGATGTCAGTTTTGCATACATTCTAAATCATAAACATCTTAAATACATCTAATAGATCTGATAGGAAACGTCTAATAGACATATTGCAGATGAGCAAA
The DNA here is from genome assembly GCA_019740295.1 of Labeo calbasu. NCBI lineage: Eukaryota > Metazoa > Chordata > Actinopteri > Cypriniformes > Cyprinidae > Labeo > Labeo calbasu. The sequence continues at coordinate 35,258 of JAHKKF010537395.1, forward strand.
CTACAGGAGTCAAAGAGACGAGTCAGACAGACGTCTCTGAGATGTACGTGTGCTATCAGGGCTCTATTGGCTTTGCTTTGACCATTGTGCAGGACTTTTTACTGCATTTTTTGACAGGATACGCACACGGCAGTGATCAACCATTTGACAGCAAAAAAAGAGCATAGCTTCAAGCAAGTAGGTACATTTTTGGTCTGAGTGGAAAACGAAGATGCACGTACAGCATGGCAAATAATTAACTGCACTTGAAGCTTTCGTAAAATTAAAAACGAAACACCTAAAACTGTGTATGGTACCATACTGTCTTGATACATGAAATTCTGGAGGGAACATTGAATGGCGTCGCGTGGGGACATAACGCCATGTGCCATTAATCGATCGATGTACTAAAACATGAAAAACGTAAACACAAAAGGAATATTCTAAAAGCAACTCATGTAAACACCTTAATCATAATATTTTCTTACTCAGAATAAGGTAAATAATCAGATTACTGATGTCCACGTAAACGTATTGACTCATTGCTAGATGTATGCGCAGACAACTTTTGTGACTTGCAATAGATTATTTTTTTTATTTTTTAGTTAGAAATTAAATGTCAATAATGTTCATCAGAGTTTATCATATCATTCTTGCAAGTCAAGACCATCAGAATCACCGTAAAATGACAAAGGACTGGACAAACAAAGGGTGTTAAACTAGTACTAACTCTGCTATAAATACTATAGCAGGTGCATTTGCATTTTACTTCATAACTCTGAAACCATGAGGGCTAAAATCAAATCCATTTTCCTCTGAAACCTTCAGTCAGTCCCTACCATACCTTACAGTTTACCCTGGGATGTTTTTGCACCATTCTGAATTTTCTAAAAAGCCTCTCTGTCTAAATTCCTTACAGGATGTTTGTTTACATTTGGCACACATCTCAAGACCCTAATGACAAAAGTCTGTCTTTTTTTTTTTTTACCACCTATATATGCTCAATGCATTGTTCAAACCTAGCAAAACCTGATAAACACAGACTACAGAACATTCTGAGGATGCACATGAAGTTGTATTATAACCTGCCCATAGGGGGTGCTACAACTAAAAACTTGTTCCAATTCCATTTTTGATAAGGGAGACATATACAATGTGCAGAGCAGTGGGTCCCCGGGACCAATATTGAAAACCACTGATCGAAATTTTTTTCGGCAAAGTGCTAACCAATCTTTAAAAAAGAATTTCTAAATTATCAGCCATTTATACATTAATGTGAAAGACAGAGGAAGACTTTAATATTAATGTTGTCCACTAGAGGGAGCAACAGGGTAAGGAATCTTTTTCTCATAAGTCTGAGTTTTTCATCTCATAGTTTGGCATCAGTGTAAATTATTCATTAGATTCACGCAAAAAAAAGTTATAATTAGTTGATATGTCATCTTATCGATCATTAAACTTAATACTTAAATTTGACATATATCCTAATAATACTCAATGCATATTTGGTAGTTGCCAGACAACTGATTGCTGCTCAATTAAAATAAAAGAGACAATATAATTTTTCTCTTTTGATACAATATGTTAATGACACACCTAAAGACATACATGACATTACAAAAGATACACAGGGACACATTGCATTACTATAAACGGTTTATGTCATAATGCAGAGGAAGTTTGTGCCATTCATAATTTTGTGTCTCTGCTTGATTGTTATCACATGGGTCTACTTATATGTTGTATTTAGGTTTATAGGTGTTAATAGTGAATAACAACTAATAATACAAATGAGAAACCAATAAAGCTCATTTGATTTGAGAGAATAACCAGCCTGTCACACCCTGGCAACCAACAAACACTGAAACCAAACGCGCAGATTTATGTGTCCCTGTAGCAATTGCATATGTATGGAATCGATACTAGTTAAATATAAATCTACTAAAGAAATTTACACATGACAAAAAAAGTCAATATATAGAACTGTAAATTACCCTGTTGAAAAAAACAGCATATGCTGGTTAGGTAGGTTTTGATGCTGGTATTAGCTGGTTTATGCTGGTCTTTTGCTGGTTTATGCTGGCTCTTTGCTGGTCCTTAGCTGGTTTAAGCTGGTCCTGGACCAGCACATAACCAGCTAAGGACCAGCATAAACCAGCTAAAACCAGCATCAAAACCTACCTAATCAGCATATGCTGTTTTTTTCAACAGGGTATATAGACAGAAGTATTGGCACACCTGTCCATTACACCAACAGGGACTTTAAAGGAGAACTCCACTTCCAAAACAACAATTTACAAATAATTTACTCACCCCCTTGTCATCCACGATGTTCACATCTTTCTTTCTTCAGTTGTAAAGAAATTATGTTTTTTGAGGAAAACATTTCAGCATTTTTCCCTATATAATGGACTGATATGGTGCCCTGATTTTGAACTTCCAAAATGCAGTTTAAATGCGGCTTCAAACCCCCAAATGCGGTTGTAAACGATGCCAGCCGAGGAAGAAGGGTCTTATCTAGCATAATGATCGGTTATTTTAATAAAAATAATACAATTTATATACTTTTTAATGCCAAACGCTTGTCTTGTCTTTCTCTGCCTGGACTGTTTTTGTTCCTGTTCATGACAGTTAGGGTATGTCGAAAAACTCCCATCTCATGTTCTCCCCCAACTTCAGAATCGTCCTATATCGCTGTTTTACCTTTTTTGTTAAGGGTGTTTGATCTTTTTTGCATGTTCACTTTGCAAAGACTGGGTCGGTACTTCTGCAGCGATGTAGGATGACTTTAAAATGATTTTTGAAGTTGAGGGAGAAAATACAGTTTTTCGACATACCCTAATTGTCTTGAGCCAGAGTACACAGAGTTCAAGGACAGCAAGGCAAGACAAGCGTTTGAGAAAAAAAAGTATCGCTAGACAAGACACTTTTTCCTTGGCTGGGATATTTTACAACCACATTTGGGATCATTTGAAGCCGCATTTAAACTGCCTTTTGGAAGTTCAAAATCAGGGCACCATATCAGTCCATTATGTGGGGAAAAATGCTGAAATGTTTTCCTCAAAAAACATAATTTCTTTACGACTGAAGAAAGAAAGACATGAACATTGTGGATGACAAGGGGGTGAGTAAATTATTTGTAAATTGTTGTTCTGGGAGTGGAGTTCTCCTTTAATGACATTGTATTCTAAATATATAGATATTACTATGAACTTGGTCTGCTTCACTCTTCTGGGAAGATTTTACATGAGATTTTGGGATGTTTCAGAAAGAATTTTTGCACATTCATCCCATAGAGTATTCCCACAGTAGTCAGATACTGATGACTGATGAGAAGGCCTGGTTAGCAGGTTAGCATTACAGTTCATCCCAAAGGTGTTGGATGGGGTTGAGGTCTGGGATCTCTGTGGCCAGTCATGCTCTTCCGCACAAACCTCATCCAACTATGTCTTTACGGACCTTGATTTGTGCACTGGGTCACAGTCATGCTGGAATAGAAACGGGTCTTTCCCAAACTGTTCCCACAAAGATGGAAGCACAGCATTGTCCAAAATGTCTTGGTATGCTGAAGCATTAAGATTCCCCTTCACTGGAAGTAAGTTAAACCCCTGAAAACAGCCCCATACCATTACCCATCATCAAACAAACATCACCAAACATCTGTTCCTCAGTCTCACCCATCAGACTGCGTAATTGGTCACTCCATAGAGTCCAGTGTCTGTGAGCTTTACTCACAATATCCCACGCATGGCATTGTACTTGGTGATGTATGGCTTACATGCAGCTGCTTGGCCATGGAAACCTGTTCCATGAAGCTCCTGCCACACAGTTTTTGTTCAGATATTAATGCCAGTGGAAGTTTGGAACACTTCAGCTATGGAATCAGCAGTGTTGGTGACTTTTACATACCATGTGCCTCAGTACTCGGTGACCTGCTCTGTGGGTGTATCTCAATCAGCTCCCTAGAACCCGAACTCAATCAGTATATGATGTACACGAATTCGGGCATTCGTAAGAACAAGAAGAACCCTGAGAGCACTATATGCTGAAATATAATTAATAAATTATTAATTTGTGAATTTTGTTATTATTATTTTACAGTTTATATTACTTATTTTCCTTGCTCTTGCTATGCCTGCTATAAGAGAGAATATAGCAATTTTAAGGTTTTGTGTTGTTGTCACAGGCTGATAAGTGATTTAGTTAATGCAATTTATGGTACCAGGGCTGCACAATTATTTGAATTTCTAATCGTGATTACAATTACAGATGCCACAATCGTAATTGTTCAAAGGCACAATTACAAAAAAAAAAAAAAAAAAAAAAAAGAGAGAGAGAGAGAGGGTGTGTGTATTTGGAATACAGTTGAATCAAACAATGATATAAAGCTATTTAAAAAATCAGTCAATGTAAATTGTGATAATCATAATTAATAATTGCAATTACAGTTTCAAGGGAATAATTGACAATTATGATTACCTAACACATATGGTACCTATACATAAAAATGATCACAAACCAATAACTGTTCAGCTGCCCAAAGTGTCCTTAATTACACAGCTTCACTAGCTAAGCTGTGTGGAAGTGTGCATTGCATATTTATCTTTATTTTCATTTCAATTCAACATTTCTGCATTCATTGCCTTTTTCTGACACCTCCATTGCTAGTTTGCAAATATAGGTGTGTGGCACAGCTCAGATGATTTATCAAATGAAAAATATCAAGCTATGACTTAAACACATTTTATTATTGCACACAAATCCATTGCATTACTGTGATAAGGCAGTACAATATATACAGTTTATATACAGTGGCCTTCAGAAAGTATTCACACCCCTTTGTTACACCATCAAATTTTATGATTGAAATATTGTATTCTTCCATCAATAACAATAAATTCAAAACATTTACATATCTGGAAAAAAAAAAAAACTTAATTAAAATTACCTTCTTGGCAATAAGAAATAAAAAGGGAATCAATACTTTCTGAATGCACTATATATTTATAATGTGTACAACATTTTAACCCAAATATTGATACCTGCCCACTAAAACATTCAGAAACTACCAGTTGTAACATAAAGCAAATCTGATCAAATCATCACACCTCTGTCAGTAATCCATTTATGGGTTTGTTCTGTTTTCACACAGAATAACCTTATATTATGGAGAGCAAATATGAACGCACAGACAGAAGATAAACGTGTAAATATTTCCAGCTAAATGGACTGAGCAGTCATGTTTGAGTACTGTAACCAAGAAATCGCCAAATAAATGTCTAAATCAATGAACTCTTATGGCTATTATCACATACAGTTTCTGCAGGACTGTAGAGAGAGGCGATTTTTGAATGTTGCAGTCACAGGCCTTCATCCTGTTTGGTCTACGAGTCAGAATTCAACACAAGATGTTTCCATCTTGCATTCGCTTGCTTTCTTCCTGCGATTCATGCAGACTTCATGTGTTCTCAACATACTATATAGTGTCTTTCACATCAAGTACAAAAATATATTTCTATTGACAAAAGCAAACGTCAGTAAATATTAGTTATCTGCAGACAGATCTGTGGGATGTACAAAGTTACTTACTGTTCAGTTGAGTTACTCATACAAGCATTTAACATCACATCACACATGGGAGTAGATGCCTTACAATGTCTAAACACACAATGATGTTTAAGATACTGTCTCTGATTTCTCATTTAAAATCAAACACCTGAAGACAGAAGAACCGTTCGTTTTTCTGCCTTACAAGCATTGAAAAAAAGGACTGAAAAAATACTCTCGTAACCAAGACTAGTTCATTTTCAGGCACATACACTAGCGTAAAGATGAAGTGTGTCATTTTTGCGCTTTCGTCCATGTTAAACTCAAACAAACAGATCACTGTTTGAAAGCATCACAGTATTTCACTCTTCAGCAAGTCAAACTACCAGTATGACTGAATGTGAAACCATCTTAGTGACAGGCAAATGACACACTTCACCTCTGAAGAGTGAAAGACACAGAAAACACAAGCACTGACTGAAAGTACAGACGTCTCATCCGTAGTTGTAGGTGAAGTTGTAAGTACTGGGCTCTTTGGGCACAGGGGGCGGAGCCTCAGGGATGGTGATGTTCTCCAGGTCAAGGAGGCGAAGCTTCATTTCCATGCTCATTAATGTGTCAAGGTCACTTCGTGTGAGATCGCTGCCCAGCTCCTTCCCCAAGAGCGCAGACAGTCCATCTGTCCAGATGCAGTACTGATCCACACAAACAAATGCAGCACAAATATCACTCATCTTTCTACAAATAATACATTATTTCTAATTAAGTGTAAACTGTCATATTCAAACAACACAGTCTGCTGTAGTCTCTGTAAAGATGTGGACACACGCCTTTTAGTGTTCCATTAAAGCCGTGCTTAACTCAAGACGCAGTATGTTCCATGAGTGGGCTGTTATTATGGGCCAGTGATTGACAGTAGCTCTCTTTTGAAACAAAGTTAACGGAAGTCTGCCATGACTCATTAAGTACACAATTTGATGTTCAGAGTCTTTCCATTTGCATACTGTTTGTGAATATTTTTTGCACAGTTTTACTGTAATGTCACGGTTGAGTGCTATAGTTTTGCAGACATGTGATCTTACATTTTGCATTTAGTCATTTAGCAGACGCTTTAATCCAAATTGTGCAGACATACACAAATCATAGTAAATTTTGCCACAAGTGACCGTCTCAGCATCACATAACATATGTATGAGTGTGATACTCTAAAGCTTTGACAGGTTTTTAATATAGGTAAAGATGTAAAGACATGAAATACTGGGAGTTTATTGACAAACACATCAATGTCTGTGAATTTCTAGTGTCAAAATAACATTTGTTTTGATCATTTTGTTCTGGATAAGGCTCGTAAATAGCCTATTTTGCTTTTTGCTCATAAATTGTGATTTTTTTAACTGGTAGGGATGGGGAAATATGTACAAATAATTAAGGCAACATGCAGTGACTATGTCACTAGCGATGTAAACAGGGCTCAACGTGCTCATATCAAAGGTTATAGTCTGGGATCGACATTAATGTTTGTCCACTTGTCTGGAACAAGTGGATGTTTTTAAAGGGGCAAGTGAAAGAGTATTAGATTGTGGTATGCAGACATTTGTGTTGTGTGTGTGTACTTGTTCTTGCGACATTGTGGGGACCAAATGTCCCCACAAGGATAGTAAAACCTGAAATTTTTGACATGGAAAAAAATGTAAAAAAAAAAAATAGTAAATGATGTTTATCTGAAAATGTAAAAATGCAAACGTTTTCTGTAAGGGGTAAGTTTAAGGTTAGGGGATAGACAATATCGTTTGGTCAGTATAAAAACTATAGAAGTCTATGGAAAGTCCCCACAGTTCACAAAAACAAACGTGTGTGTGTGATTTAATGTTATAATGAATAGCGATTCTCTCTCTCTGCTTGGACACAAAGACCTCTTAGAAAAGTTACTTCATAGTCAAATTTGTGGCCACCAGGATTAATGGCACACATGACCTTTAATAATAACTTTCTAATTATTATTAGAATAATCCTGGCCTGCCCCTGCTTTCTTGGCCACATAGCAGACTCATTATTGTATGGCTGTGGTCCATCATACGAGTATGAATACACATTTTCAATTTCCTCAGCATCCGAACTGTCATTGCAATCCATTGTTTTCCTATTGTTTAAATTGACCACAGTCCCTCCTGTTACGTCACTTGCAGTTTTCGGTGTTTTTCAGATGCAGAATTAAAATGTCCTCACAAAAACGACTCCAGAAGCCTCAGTACTTTAAAAGTAAATTTTAAAGAGAGCTTAAAGAGAGGAACTAAAATCTAGTTCCCACATTATTTTTCTATCTATTGACTCACTGGGTCAATTTTAATGTATTCATCCCTGGTGGAAAAAATGCTGGGATGCTGGTTAGGTATGTTTTGATGCTGGTTTAAGTTGGTTTGTTTTGGTCATTTTGTTCTGGATAAGGCTCGTAAATAGCATATTTTGCTTTTTGCTCATAAATTGTAATTTAGATTTTTTTCACTGGTAGGGATGGGGAAATATGTACAAATACTTAAGAAATAACACACTGGCAACATGCAGTGACTATGTCCTTAGCTGGTTTATGCTGGTCCTTTTCTGGTTTATGCTGGTCCTTAGCTGGTCATGTTGCTGGTCAAGGACCAGCATAAACCAGCTAAGGACCAGCATAAACCAGCAAAGCTTCTTAAACCAGCATCAAAACATACCTAACCAGTATCCCAGCATCAAAACATAACTACCAGCATATGCTGGTTTTTCACAAGGGATGCTACTTCTGAGCTTCATTAATCAGCTTGTGTAAATGCATCTAAATGCCACTTCAGACGCAGCTTGTGTTTCCTCTGCAGTGCATTTTCTTGATATTCATTTAATTTGATTGGTAACAGCCCTATAGTGCCATATTATTCTAACTTATTTAGCATTTAATGTGGAAAAAGCACCCCACAGGAGAGCAGAAAGAGATATTTCACACTAAATAATACACTAAATAACATGTGATGTAATTATTATATTGGGTTTATGTAACTGCTGTTATTGTTTTTTAGATTAAAAAGCATATGAGATTGACCACATTCTGTAATTGTTGTTAAAAAATTATATATATAAACAAATAGAGAAATATAGAAAAATAAATGCACAAACAAAATGGAGACAACTATGAACACTGTCATTTGTGACTGCCGTTCGTCCCACAAACACTGACAAGCTGGGCATTAATGTGGAAATAAAATCCTGGCTGGTGGTCATTTGTTTCTTAACATTTTCATAGCTACTTAGTAACTTCTGCACTATGTCGAAGGGTGTAATGCCATGTGATTTTAATGTCATGGGCTTGTGGTCTTATTCTAGAAGAAATGACAAGAACACCATTATTACCTCGCTAGTGAGAAATGTCATGTAGCTTTTAAGCTGCTAAACTATTTTACTTATAGCTATTTTACCTATATATATTTGTTGCTGTTGTAAGCTTTTAAATAACTGAAATCATTTAGCGAAGTGACATGGACATGTAATGCGGTCAGCTGTTTTATACCAAGACATTTAAAGTAAGACATTTTGGAGCTGTAATCATAATACATTATACAGTGAGACTGTGATATTTTTGTTTAAAGTTATCATACAGTCAAAATCTCATACTGGCTTATGCCTATTTTTAATAACAACATGAGGGTGAGTAAATGATGACAGAATTTTTATTTTTGTGTGAACTACTAACTAATGATGTACTATCAGCTAATAACAATGAACTAAACTAGACACAAATGCAAATCAACTGTAACCAAGGAAACACATGAACAACAGAAAGAAACATGGGAAGTGAATATTACAACAGTGAAACTAAAATTAAAATAAGAGTCCTTGGAAAACACCACAACAGATCATATGTGACAACTACTATCTGTGCTATTAATAAGTAACATTTTTAATTCATTCACAGCCCTATTAACTACATTTTGAGCAGAGATCAACAACCCTGCTCCTGGAGAGTTACCATCCTGCAAACTTCAGTTCCAACCCTGCTCTAACACACCTGTCTGTAATTATCAAGCAGCCCTGAACAACTTGATTAGCTGGTTTAGGCGTCTTTGATTGGGGTTGGAGCTGAAATCTGCAGGAAGGTAGCTCTCTGAGAGCAGGGTGGAGAATCCTAAAAGAGTTTAGTGATTAACAAACCGCTCTTGAACACCTGCATTTCTATAGAACTGTGATTTAGGTGCTGTTTTTGAGACTCACCTCATATTTGTTAGGTGCCACAAAGTTGAGAGCCTCATCAGGATCATAGAGGATGGAAAATGCCAACTCTAACACTTCCTACAAACACAGCACCATTCAAATGCTTTAATAATACATATATAACAAAAAAAAACATACAGAATGTGTAATATTCTGTATGGTTTGTGTATTTTATATATTATACTACTTTAAAAAGTGAGCCAAACTAAACAATTCCCTAAGATGTTTAGGTCAAAGAGAAGAAAAACCCTGAGAGGAACCAGACTTGGGTGAAGGAACATATTTAGATAAATATGCATGCAATATTACCAAATTAACATGTTTGCTTAATACATGCATTATTTAATTATGAAGATTAAGTCAGTGATTTTGGTGTGCAGCCATTTAAAATACACATTAAACAACAGTATCATGTCAAATCTTTCTCTCTCTATGTCAGTTCTGTTCCATGGAGCACTCGTAAAGAGGAAGTAAGTGGTTTTACCTTGTTCTGTTTGAGCGCGCTCTTCTCTTTCATGTGCGGACAGTCTTTCCCTGTCAGCACTGCTTTAATGTCCGACACAGGAACTATGGGTCAATGACAGTAAGTTTGAATACACTGCCCAATACATGATGTGAATGATATTCAGTGGTTTTATATCACATAAGTGCACTTACTCTTATCGGTGAGAAGTTCGAACGGCACTTCACCCTGTGGAGTCTCGTCCAGATCTCCGTAGTGAAGGACCTTGTGATTTAATGACAGACGGCAGAACCAGAACTTCTCTGTGAGAAGAACCAAACATCATTAGACACTCCAACAAGAAGAGATTCACATTACAGACAAATACCGCAGAGGCGGCTGTCACAGGCAGATGTGAGGTTGTGGCACCTTGTCTCCGTCTGTTGCCGAGTTTGCGAAAGCAGCTTCCCTCACACAGACGATTGAGTCGCTGCTGTTTGATCAGCTCTAGAATCTCCGGCTGGATCCGCTCACGCAGTTCACTGACAATCAAGAAGGAAACATACTTGGGACCAGCTATTCCTCATGCTCAGATAAACTCATATATGATTCTGGACAACAAAACCAAT
>JAHKKF010537396.1:0-11532 GCA_019740295.1 Labeo calbasu
CATACAGATTAAATTGGAAGTGTGTGAACAATATAAAGGAATTGCATTGTGTGTAATAAAAAATATGTATCTATCTCAAAACCCTGAAGCCACATGCACATTTTTGGGCTGGTCCAATGAAAGATCTAATCACTTTTAAAAAAAATAAAAAATAAATCAAAGTGTGTCAGTGTGATCTCTGGCACACTAAACATTTACATAACAGGTGTTCAAAATGTTCCACCTGTTAAAGTCTTTTAACCTGTCAAAATCAGATATTATGATGCTGACATGCTAGAAAGACACTATTATGTGAGATAGACACTTTCCCTATGAATATATAGGTTTGAATGTATAAAATTAGCATTGAAGACAATTCTATTATGCATGTTTAGTATGCTTAGTGCTTAATGCATGTTATATCATTTTAATTGCACTAAATGCATTAGTTTTGCACAAGTAAGGCCTTTTTCAAGATCTCAGTTCCCACAAATACACCTGCCCTGACTCTTGGTCAACAATTACAATATTACGATTTTAGTCTGTTGATTATAACACATAAAGTGATTCTAAAAACGTATAGTATTTCTTGCAAGTATTGTAATTGTTCTGTACCAGTGTTCACACAGATAACATTATCCGTCATCTGAATGCTTTTTAATTTGAATATTTGCATATGATGTTTTACGTGACGTCTAGTATATTTCTTACACATATATATTCTTGTGGCAGCTGTAAAGTTGGTCTACAAAACACAACACAGAGATTTATAAACATCCAGAGAGACTGTACATTCACTCATTAGGTGATTATATTTTAATTCAATTCTTGTTTTTAACTCAAAATTTTGATTACAAACAGGGTTATGAATGTAAACCACCACAGTGTTTGAATTAAAGTCTGAATTGAAGTCATGGTTCTGTTATTTGGATTTAAATTAGATTATACTGGAATTATATTGCACATTTAAATGTAAATATTTAAAACCCTTTCCATAGAAATATTATATTTTTTCGAAAGCTGCTGAACTGAGAAGACAAACACAGTGGAGATGAATAACTCTACAGTGAACATCACCACACCTGAAGTATCTACAAACTACACAACTCAATTCTTTGCATCAACAAAAAGTCTGGATATCTTTTTGTACAGCATCAGCTTTCTGTTTGGTGTTCCTACACACTCCTATATTATTTGGCTCATTGTCACAGGATCAGGAAGTGGAGTTGCATCAGAGTTCTTCACCCTCAATCTCTCTGTTTGTGAGATTGTTGGCTCTCTGAATGGTTTGATATGTTTACTGTCAGTTCATTTTTCAAGTCTTGGGACATTATCTGATTTTTTGAAAGGAACAGGCATCACTGGTCGTCCTCTGTTTCAATGTCTGATGTGTGTTGAGCGTTACCTGGCAGTGGTTCATCCTGTAACCTTTCTGAAATTCAAACCTCTCAGATATAGAGTGATCTGCTGCTCTATGGCCTGGATAATCAATCTTGGATCCTGTTTGGGCTGCATGATTATATTGTTAGATTTCGTAGCTGCATATTCATGGTTCTTCTCGCTGCAGTTTCTCTTCTTCTTCTCCATCCAGTTGTTTTGTCTTGTGGCTGTTCTCAGAGCTCTGAAGCAGAAAGGACCAGGAGAGAGAGGGAGAGAGAAAAAAGTGGAAAACCACATGAAGAGAAGAGCATTTGATCTCATTTTAATGACTACTGGGAACATTGTTATTTTATATGTTCCACTTACTATCAGTGGCTTTGTCATTATAATGAAACAAAAATGTTTGCCTCTTTGGATCATTGGTGTGCTTTGTTATGTATTGGCTGGTTTTGTTCAGCCTGTTCTTTATCTGCACCGGGCTGGAAAACTATCCTGTCTCTGTTTCTCATAGGATGTGCAATTGTAATATTTTACCATATTCTCTTATTTTATCTTCTAGTATTTTTGCTTTTATTTATTATTATTTTTTTTTTTAGAAATCATTATAATCATGCTGTTGTGAACAAATTCTATTAATCTGAGACTTACATATGTTTGCTTTCCATATTTGTGTGTGGTGATTTATGTGATGTGTAGCAGATGAAATCATGCACATATGTTCTTGCTTTGTCAGTCTACAAAACGCAGCAGAGATTTAAAGTATACACATCCAGAGAGACTCAACATTCACTCTTCAGGTGTTATAAATTATATAAATATGAGATCTGCATTGCTATTATAATCAAGATTATTAATAATAGAGTCATGAAAGAATTTAATACTTAATAAAACCTGCAATTGTACAAAGTCTGATTATTTATCCTTATCTTCCTATTTGATAACTTCTGCCATTACTTTCAATTTAAAAATGATATGTCTCTCTTCTTTATATTAGTGTTCAGGCCAAAACATGTTAATGTGTTTATGCAATGTTCTGTGTATTAAATCCTCATTCATTTACCATGAAACGTACATACATACAGATTAAATTGGAAGTGTGTGAACAATATAAAGGAATTGCATTGTCTCAAAACCCTGAAGCCACATGCAAATTTTTGGGCTGGTCCAATGAAAGATCTAATAACTATTAAAAAAATAAGTAAAAATAAATCAAAGTGTGTCAGTGTAATCATTGGCACACTAAACATTTACATAACAGGTGTTCAAAATGTTCCACCTGTGAAAGTCTTTTAATCTGTCATGCTGGAAAGACACTATTATCTGAGATAGACACTTTCCCTGTGAATATATAGATTTAAATGTATAAAATTAGCTTTGAAAACAATTCTATTATCCATGTTTAGTATGCTTAGTGTTTATATCATTTTAATTGTATCACCATTTTTGTACACGTAAGGCCCTTTTTCAAGATCTCACATCATTTCCCACAAATACATGTGCCCTGATTGTTGGTCAACAATTACAATATTACGATTTTAGTCTGTTGATTATAACACATAAAGTGATTCTAAAAATGTATAGTATTTTTTGTATTTCTTATATAATCTTCTAATATTTTTTGCTTTTATTATTTTATTTTTATTTTTATTTTTTAGAAATCATAATAATCATGCTGTTGTGAACAAATTCTATTAATCTGAGACTTACATTTGTTTGCTTTCCATATTTGCGTATAGTAATTTATGTGACGTGCAGCAGATGAAATCATGCACATATGTTCTTGCTTTGTCAGTCTACAAAACGCAGCAGAGATTTACAGTGTACACATCCAGAGAGACTCAACATTCACTCTTCAGGTGACAAACTGTTATAAATTATATAAATATGAGATCTACATTGCTATTATAATCAAGATTATTAATAATAGAGTCATGAATTTAATACTTAATTGTCCTGGTTATTTGAACTGTACTTGACTTTGTTTCACATAATCTGAATTATATGAAGATTGTTTGTTTATTTCAAAACAATGGTATCTTTTTCTAAGAATGACCGTTTTACTGAATTACAACAGCTTGAGTGTCAGAAATTGAATATTTTTATGTTGCATTCATCATAAGCAGTCTTTAAAGTTGTGTTTAAAAGAATTATAGGCCAGTTTAGCTATTCTGTTTTGTTCTATACAAACCACAAAAAGGTCATATGTGATATTTTACATTATGCAATTTTTTTTCTCGACCACAAAAAGGTTTCTAAGAGATATGTAATACCCATTTCCAGTCTTGTGTACACAAACCAGGCTATAGGGGAGCGCAGGGCACAACCTAACACTTTTTAAATTTCTCAGTTTTTGTAAATCCACATGGGGTTCAGAGTATATTTTTTTTATCCACGTTAATACACTCATCTAGTATAAATATGTCACTTTGTTTCATTATTTACCTCAGAAGAAAGGAAGTAAAATGTGACAACATGCCCTGTAGGTGGGGTACATTGTAACATGTGAGGGGTACGTTGTAACATGACCATATGACAGCTTAAATTGTTATCTATATATGAAAAAAATATACACGTCAAACTTAAATATTTTGTCAATAAAATAAAATGATTCACTTTTTCAAATAAAATAATGCAGTTTTTTAAAAATTAAAAATAATCAAAGTTTTGAGATTCAGAATGAACACATCGCAACCGTGCGTGGGACGGCCCTGATCGCAAAACACAGCTATACAGTATAGCCTAGTTCAAAACAATGTGCACAAATAGATGGAACACATTCAGACATTCAAAAAAACACTCCCCTCCCTCCAAACAAAGCTCTCATAGAACACGAGACACATAAACGAGCCAAAATGCTTTACATTTCTTGAAATAATAATTTCTGAACATTAAACATCGATTGTCAGTCTTTATTCACCTGTTTCTTGTGGTTTCTTATTAAAATCTATAAAATAATGAAATTGCATTGCTAATGTCATAGAATAGCATAGTTTCATAATAGCAGGGCAGATTGTAACGCAGTGTTACAAGGTTCCCCATCAGCGCGACTGGAATTTAAAACTGGTTACCATCTTCTGCTGGTTTGCGTAGAATTAATGAACTATCTAAACTGATAAATAACAGATTGGAGATTAAAATAATCACAGATTTGACTAATTTATAAATAAATCCTAAAAACTGAGATGAAAAATTTACTTCAGCCAGAAATGTTTTTACTATGGTAAAATGAATGTTTTCTCACTTTTTTTCTCACTTTTTCCTCTGTATACTTTTGCTATGGCAACTAGTAAATACCGTACATTTGGTTATGCTAGCATGTCTGGAAATATTTAAACCGTGTGTGTTACAACTAACCCCGTGTTAGATTGTGTCCTGCACTCCCCTAAGTCAGAAACAGTGTTGGGCAGTAACGCATTACTTTGTAACGCGTTACTGTAATTTGATTATTTTTTTAGTAACGGAGTAATTTAACGCATTCTAATTTCAAAATGAGTAATTAGAGTATAGTTACAAGAATGCGTTACCGCTGCGTTACATCATTGCTGACCGAAGGTGATTTATCATGTAGATTATAAAAAGGGTATTGGCTAGCACACGCGACGTCCTTTACCTAAGAACTACTTTGACTGGTGAGCGCCTGTGAGGCGGATACTATCAATGAAAACGTACCGGGTGCGGAGAGCAACGCATCAGCTTCTATTGTGGTACAGCGTAGAGTGGTCTCTAATCCACTGGCACTGGACTCGACGCAACAGAGAGTACAAGACTTGCGCGGTACAAGACTTGATGGGCGAGTACGGGTGCGGGCGCGGGCAGGCAGAGACTCGTGTGTACGGGATGCGATAAAATAAAATGATTTAATGAAACATAAAATATCTAAAGCAAATTAATTGCTATTCATGTACTCCACAAAAGCAACAAGAACAACTATATAAAACAAAAACGATTCATAGGCGTAAGCATAGGCAGAGTTTCTATTTATAACGTGTTTGCAGCGTTAAACAATGTTGATTTCTGAAATGCAATGGACAATCAGAGAATCCACTCACCGCTCGAAATGCCGTGCATTCTGCAGCCAYACACTCAGCAGCCTATTGCTTTTAGTTAAAATAACAGCGGTTTGTGAATGTCCATGCTTTAATAACAAATATTTTATCGGAGCGTTTATGCTGGGAGGCAACACACAAGTTCACTATTTCACTATTTCACGTAAATTTGTACAGAAAAAAAGTAATGTAACGAGTAATGTAACTAATTACTTTTGAAATAAAGTAATCAGAACAGTAATTTGATTACTTTTCAAAGGAGTAATCAGTAATATTATATAACAAACTGTGCTCATGTCAAGTCTTTCACAACAAAACATTGAAACTACATGCAAATTTTGGTTGAATGTATATGTTCAGTGAAATATGAATGAAATATATCTGTGCCAAAGTTCTTTTTTTTCCCTCTATAGGATGAGTAACTCTACAGTGAACTTCAGCACATCTGGAGCATCTTCAAACTCCACAAGTCCTTACTTTGTGGTGCAATACATTCTGGACATTTTCAATTTCTTGTTTGGTGTACCTACACACTCCTATGTCATATGGCTCATCAAGACAGGAACAGGAAGTGGAGTTGCATCAGAGCTCTTCACCCTCAATCTCTCTGTTTGTGAGGTTGTTTTCAGTCTGAATGCTGTGTTGAGCATACATGTTTGTTGCGTTTGGGATCTGAATTTCAAGAGGTTAACACGTTTTTTAATAGGACTCGCTGTCACTGGTCGTCCTCTGTTTCAGTGTCTGATGTGTGTTGAGCGTTACCTGGCAGTGATTCATCCTGTAACCTTTCTGAAATACAAACCTCTCAGATATAGAGTGATCTGCTGCACTGTGGCATGGATCATTGTTCTTGGCTCCAGTTTAGGCTGCATGTTTACTACAGGTTTGTTTTATATTTATGCATGGTTCTACTCGCTGCAGTTTCTCCTCTTCTTCTTCATTCAGATGTTTTTCCTTGTGGCTGTTCTCAGAGCTCTGAAGCAGTCAGGACCAGGAGAAAGAGGGAGAGAGGAAAACCCTGTGAAGAGAAAAGCATTTTGTCTCATTCTAATAACTACTGTGAGCATGACTATTACATATGTGCCATTTATTATGGCAGGGTTGTTTTATATTCTGACAAAAGATTATAGTGAGGAACTTTTTTGTGTTGGATTATTTTGTTTTATTTTGGCAGGTTTTTTTCAGCCTGTTCTTTATCTAAACCGGGTTGGAAAAATATCTTGTTTTTGCTTTCAATAAAACATTAAGGCCTGGTTTCACAGACAGGGCTTAGAATAAGCCATTTTTAGCTCATAGTTCAATTAGGACATATAGGCAATGATATATTTTAAGATCGATTAGTACAAGTTTCTTTCATTTGAAAGAGACTGAGACTAGGCTTAAGACTTAAAACCGGGGTTAGTTGTGTAGCCATTACCACTCTCTCATGGACTTCATTCCCCACAATCCTTTGCACACTTCGGCACTCATTGTTTTTTCACCTGTGTCTCGTTAACCCTGTTTGCTCACCCTATATAAACCTGGTTCATTCAGTCATTTATTGCTATAGACCAGGGGTCACCAAACTTGTTCCTGGAGGGCCGGTGTCCTGCAGAGTTTACCTCCAACTTTCCTCAACACACCTGCCTGGAAGTTTCAAGTATACCTAGTGAGACCTTGATTAGCTGGTTCAGGTGTGTTTGATTAGGGTTGGAGCTAAACTCTGCAGAGACACCGGCCCTCCAGGACCAGGTCTGGTGACCCCTGCTATAGACTGAAATACATGGCACGATTTTTGCCCTGATTTTCCACCTATTTTGGAGAAGTTGATACTAGTTGCCAAAAGGCAGAGCCAGTCTGCAGATTTGAGTTGCTAAATTTCATAGAAAATTGTGTAATGTATCAGTATCAAAGGAAGGAATGAATAAATGAATAATTTAAGGAGTAAATGAATAAGTTAATAAATATAATACATTTGGATAATTAAATAGCGGTTGAACTTTATATACAGTTGTAATGACAGAACTTAGCATGTTTAATGTAACAAATGCTGAATAAGTTATATTTATAAAATTTCTGTACAAACTGAATTACAATAGTATATTAATAATATCATTACTATAACTTATTTAATTATTTAAAAGAAAAAGAAAATAAACTACCCATTTCTGATTTATCCCTACTTTATATTATTATTTTATTTTATTTTATTTTATTTATTTCTTTTCTCTATATAGGCTGTGGAAACATTATGTTTATTCATATATTTATCTTTGCTTTTGAAGTAATCCTTTTTGTGGTTGGTGCTACTGTAACGTGTGTCTACTGTCATTTCTTAATTTGTCACTTCATAATAAAAAAAAAAAAAGAAAAAAAAAAGAAAGAAAATTGTGTAATGTATGGTGGTCATAGACCATCATTGTTTAGCTTCAGACTATGATTCCATGCAGATAGCAAATATGCTTGATATTTTGAGCTGATTTAAGAACACATTGTTTTAATTTGTCAAGTAGAAGCAAGGCGTGCGTTTCTGCATGACTTTGTTGTGACTGGAACAACGTCAAAGTCTTGTAGTTTGTGATCCCCAGTTGTTTAGTGTATGATAGACAGTTTTTTTTCTCTGCAACGATTACAAAGTTGGTATGATGTGTTTTAAAATCTGTTTTGTTTTTAAAAGTTGTGTAGTATATTCCAGCCTTAAGTCTTGCATATGTCTGTATTGGGGTATTAATCCTTGTATCTTGGTTCTCCCGTGTCTTGGTTCTGGTTTTGGTTTTAATTATCTGCCTGTTATTCAGGATTTCTCTGTTAGCCCTGATCTTAGTCTTGGTTTGGTCGTGTTTGTGTGTGTGACCTTTGACCATTTTTGGACTATGTTTGTGAATTACACTTTCAATAAATACTGTGTTTGAATCCTCAGCCTTTGTGTCTCTGCAGTTTGTGACACCACTGAGGTCAAGGAGTTTTTTTTTTTTTGAAAAGTGGTGGTACATGATAATTAAATTGGTTATTTACCATTGGAACGATGGGATTTTAATAAAATTTGACTGTCTGTATAGTAAAAAATGAAATGTCTGCTGACAAATAAGGAGATATGGGTGCAAGTATCTACACATTGGCTACATGGCTGATTTCCATGTATAACCAACAATGTAACAATACACAGCAATACACAGTTAGTTAAATGTTGTCTAAAATGTGCCTTGCTGAACCATGTCAAATCCGAAATTACGTGGCTCTAATGTTCACAATGTACTCAAAAATTACAAATCTTTGATTTTTTGTTTGTTTGTTTGTTTGTTTACTTTAAAAATTTGCATATGTTGTATGTGATGTGTAGATGAAATCATGAAACCATGCACATACGGTATGCTCTTGTAACAGCTGTGTCTGAGAAACACAGCACAGAGATTTATATACATCCAGACAGACTGGACATTCACACATCAGGTGACAAATTCCTTTTTTTCTGTATGATTGTAGACTGTAAAAATAGATTCTTATTTTGAATTCTTAATAGAATCCTAATACACAGTATGTGTTCTGGTTATTTGTACTGGGAAGTGTTGAAAATGTAACTTCAAATCTTACTTTTTTAAGCTTGTTTTGATTCACTCAGACAATGTGTGCAATAAGTCAGTACAATCTTTTAAAGATTGTATAGCTATGAAACTATAAGCAAAGTTTGGTACATGTATGGTTGGTGAAAGAGATTTCTGTGCTTTAATTATATTTTAACTGCAAACATATTTTCTTCATTTTATAATGTTATAAAGAAGAAAAAATTATCCTGAAATCAGGATGTTAAAGGAACTGCCCTGTCAGCATTATTAAACTCTCAGACAAATCAAGCAGATGCTATATTTTGCTAAATGTGAAAAGTGATAATTATGTTTCTTCTATAGAACACAAAATGAAGATATTTTGAATAATCCAGGGGATTTGACCCATTTGGTTGTATGAACTAATAAAACAGACATTTTTCAAAATATCTTTTGTTCCAGAGAAAAAAAAAAACTTAAATGTTTGGAATGACATGAGTAAATGATGATGGGGTGTTCAATTTAGGGTGAAATATCCATTTAAATTAGTGTATAAACAAGGATAATTAATCTCCAACATTATTTTTATCCCTCATAGAACGTATACATTTTCTGTGAGCGTTTGATCTGAGGGACAATTAAGAAGATGAATAACTCTGCAGTGAACCTTACCACATCTGGAGCATCTACATACTCCACAACTTTTTCATTTGGGCCACTTATCGTTCTGGACATTTTCAATTTTCTGTTTGGTCTTCCTATGTACTCCTATATTATGTGGCTCATTGTTACAGGAAGTGGAGTTGCATCAGAGATCTTCATTCTCAGTCTCTGTATTTGTGAGATTGATATCTGTCTGAACTCTTTCCTCTCTACATTTTACACTTGGGTTTGGGATCCAAATCTCGAGCCACTAATGTATTTTTTAATAGGAATAGACATCACCTGGTGTCTCACCCTGGTTTCAGTGTCTGATGTGTGTTGAGCATTACCTAGCAGTGGTTCATCCTGTAACCTTTCTGAAGTTCAAACCTCTCAGATATAGAGAGATCTGCTGCACTGTGGCCTGGATAATTATTCTTGGGTCCTGCTTGTGCCTCATCTTTATTATAGACTTGTTTCTTATATATTCAGTGCAGTTCTTCTTCTTCCTCTCCATCCAGTTATTCTGCTGTTTGGCTGTTCTCAGAGCTCTGAAGCAGTCAGGACCAGGAGAGAGAGGGAGAGGGAGAGAGAGGAGGAAAACCACATGAAGAGAAGAGTGTTTTATCTTATTCTCATAGCCACTCAAGAGTATTTTAAGAAACCTATAACTGTTGGATTATATTGTTATATTTTGGCTTTTTTTTGTGCAGCCTGTTCTTTATCTGAAACGGACTGGAAAACTTTGCTTTCAATAAAATATTATTGAAATACTTGACCCACTGTAACCCTTACCTTATGCTGTTGTTGTTGTGCTTAGTATTAAATATGAGTTAGTTAAATGTTGTGTAGACATGTGCATTGATAAACAAATTTAAATTCAAGTCAATAATTGTTGCTCCATTCAGATGTTTTGTAAGATATATGACTGTCGTTTTGAATCTTATGTTTACTTTATATATTTGAATATGTGATGTTTTATGCTTTGAGGCAGAAGTCATTAATATATACTGTGTATGCATGTGAATGTTGTGAAGTCAGTCAACAAAACTCAGCACAGATTCATACACATCCAGAGCGAATGGTCATTCACTCTTCAGGTGATAAAACAACTCTTATAAACTCATGAGATTATGAGATTTTCTATATGAACAGAAACACTAGATTGTTTTTATTACTTTTTTATTTGAATGTTTCTGTAAATTGTATCTAAATTAGAGCTTATAATTTAAGATCTGCTTTGCGTCGTGCCTAACAATGCCCCTTAGCTGTTATGAATTTACTGTGAACCACGGCTTCTTGGGGCTTATTTCTTTATTCTAGCTAATTGTAGAATCTCAATATGTAAGTGTTGTGATTATTCGTATTGAAAAGTGTTGAAAATTTTACTTAAAATCATTTTTGTTTGTTTTTGTGCAATATGTCAGTAAATAAATCTTTCAAAGATTGTAGCTTTACCTGCAAAGTTTGGTATATGAATAGTCAAAGGAAGAGATTTCTGTGCTAAAAAATGTTTTGATTGTTTTTTTCCCAATAGAATTTTTTCCCAATTTTTTTGTGAGTGTTTGATCTGAGGGACAATTACGAAGATGAATAACTCTACCGTGAACTTCGCCACATCTGAAGCATCTACAAACTCCACAACTTTTTCATTTGGGGCACAGAACATTCTGCATGTTTTCACTCTTGTGTTTGGTCTTCCTTTGCACTCCTATGTTATATGGCTCATCGTCACAGGAAGCGGAGTTGTACAAGAGTTCTTCATCCTCAATCTCTCTATTTGTGAGATTGGTACCTGTCTGAAGTCTTTGCTCCCTATACTTTACACTTGGTTTTGGGAACCAAGTCTCATGTCATTAATGTATGTTTTATCAGGACTAGCCATCACTGGTCGTCCTCTGTTTCAGTGTCTGCTCTGTGTTGAGCGTTACCTGGCAGTGGTTCATCCTGTAACCTTTCTGAAG
>JAHKKF010537397.1:0-14051 GCA_019740295.1 Labeo calbasu
ATCTGGGACACACGATTGCTCGGCATCTACCAGATCCGTTTCAGGTTTAGGAACACATGACTGCTCGGTATCGACCAGATCCACTTCAGGTTTTGGCTCTTTTGGCTCGGAAGCTCTTGGATCTGGGACACACGATTCCTCCTCTGGATCAGTCTGATCCACTTCAGGTTTCAGTTTGTTTGTTTGGAAGATTGCAGTGAATCGCTGGAAGACTGCACTCATTTTTCGGAACATCCGCCCAACAGTGCTTTCTGAAAAAAGAAGAAAACAAACTAAATCAATGCCTCGTCTGAAAGTTTCAAATAACTTTTAAAAACCTTAAGTTTCAAGGTTTTATCAGAAAGATACTTCAAACCCCATTAGACCTCATCTGCTAAGAAACCACATCAAAAACCAGTTAAATCTTTACAAACAACTATGAGTCCTCTGCTAACTGTATTCATCAATTTTAGCAGAGAATGAGTGATTAAACTCTAAACAAGTCATTACTGGCAAAAGTTTTTACCCCTTATATGAAACAGAATAACAGATTTAAATAGGAAAACTGTATTACGACTATGTCAAGCCAACATAATACAGAAACATCTCTAAAAAAGTGTTCACCTGTTGGGCTGTTCTCAGCAGCATCCAGACCACCCTGTTCATCGGTCACTTCCACTGAAGGTCCTGCTGGGTCACTCAGATCTTCAGACACCAGCGTAGGGCTCTTCAGCCCCGAGATGCAGTCGGTCCCGTTCATCTTCAGCTGCAAATCTTTTACTTCACAGACTGCGCCACCATACCCTTCAACCTCCATGTCGGTTTTCTCTCCTGGTCTGCAGAAACTCATGGAGACACGACTGTCTGTTATGACCTTCAGCCGCACATCTACTTTTTTAGATGTCTTGCGTAGCTCGTAGATGGCGTCGGTCATCTCAAACTCCAACTGCACATGTTGATCATCTGATGCCCAGTATCTCTCAACGGAGTGGAGGGCCCCGTTGACGTACACCTCCAAGCGCACCTCTCTCAACTTACACATTTTGCCTGTGGTTCTTGTACTGACAGATTAGTAATATGTAGTTGATAATGTGCAATTATTATATTTACTGTCTGTGTTTGTCTATAAACTGTATATGGAAACCTGTATCTTTACAGAGTGTCCGTATGGTCACAGTTGTAAAGTTTCTCTCAGCTGAAATTCTATGAGCGAGCCTCACCTTACATACCGCGATCTGTGACAATTCCACAGTTGCCATAGCAACGGAATGTTCGCGGCTAACCAGTGTTGCCAAGCCCGCGCTTTTCCTGCATAATTGGGCTACTTTAACACTGCTGCTGCGGGTTGTTTTTTGTCCGCGGGCTGAAGTAACCCCAATAACATCATACTTAGCCCCCGAAATACGAATTTACCAGGGGAACCCCAACAAAAACGTGTACTTTATCCCCCGGAAAGCGATTTTTAACGGGGGATCGCCTTGAAACGCGATTGGGATGGTTTTGAGTAACAATTGAGCATGTTTTGTTTTGAAAACCTGGCAACCCTGCGGCTAACGGCTGCACAGCTGCTTGTTAGTTTTCTCCAACTCTGGAATTTCTCTCAGAAATGAAATACTTCAAAAACACAAATTGCTTTAATTATAGTACACATACAGACTCAGTTTCAGTCGCCTTAGAGTTGTCGTTGTACTGCTTTCTAACTCTTGTTAATCGTTTCGCGTTTATGTCAGCGTTTGCCGCGATGACTCTCCAGCACCACAAAAAGCATTAAAAACAGTCATATTTACCCGACTTGTAAATGTAGTTTTGCAGTCTGAATTGATTGTGGTAATAAAAATACCGCGCACGACCTTTCTGTGGAGTTTTCCGGTGCGCGATAGCAGCCACACAATGCCAGTGTCCGATTCACAAACAAATGACTCGTGACTCATGATTCATTTCCACTCACGCAACCTTACCTGGTTTGAATCAGTTTAATGAATCCCTCAGTGAAATGAATTCTTCATTGGTTACTGAATCAACATCTGATCTGACTCACTTTCTTGACTAGAAATTATCGCTCCGTTTCGTGATTTTCTGTGCTGAAGGTAAAACTTGGTCGTACTGAGTGAATCACCTCAAGAAATGGGGATAATATCTTAATTAACCTTGCGTTTACTTCGAGTAATTGCGCTAGGTAATTAGCAACGTTAAAAGAGGTTTCAGTATGCTAGAAAAGGCTGTTTACAACTTGAAACTGGTCAAACTCCTTGATGGAAATGCTTTAGAAATAAAGAAAAAAAAAACATGTTCAACTAGAAGGAAAAGCTTAAAGTTGTTTTCACTGGGTAAGTTAATAGGTAAAACAGTATAGTATTTATTTATGTTTTTATTCAAGTGTTTTAGTGTTAAATTCACATTTTCTATCCACCTTTTTCTGCCTGTACGAGTGGGCGTGGCCGGTTGTAAATTTTCGTGGTCTGGCTTCTGGTCTAATCTGTGTCCAGTTATTTTTAGCTGTACAAAACACCTCATTTTGCTGTTTGACGTTGCTTATTGGTGTGTCATACCATATTATTTTAATGTCTTAGCAGCTAATGAACCAAAAGTCTCACCCATAGGCTTACTTCCGCATTAAAGAAAAAGGTGGATAGGTAATTGTACCATCACTCTGGAAACCCAGCTGTACCTGCTGTCAGTTAAATTAATTATAAAAAAACATAATTAAGGTTAGTAATTTTTGTAGTTTTCCTATCAGTTTAGATGCCACATTATGCACAAGCATCAGTGTAACCATAAAATCACATTGTAAAATGTAAAATAAGACTGAGAATAAACATTTTAATTATGTCTAAGTACAGTGTGAGAACAATACTAAGGAACAAACCATGGGCAGCACGTCTATACAGATAATCTCTGTTTATTAGAAAGCAGCGTTGGGGAGTAACTAACTGAATGTAGAAATGCTACTAACTTAACCTAATCTAAACACCTTAAAACTTCCATTTTGCCCCATAGAGATGTAGTCAGCTTGTTTTTAGTTAACTTGTGTCAAGACAGGGCTGCACAATTTGTGTCATAGGGCTGTCACATGATCCTTCAGAAATCATTCTAATATGCTGATTTGCTGCTCAAGAAACATTTCTGATTATTCCCAATATCCCCAATATTTTTGTGGTAATGGTGCTGCAAATTCAGCTTTGCATCACAGAAATAATGACGTTTTACAATAAACTATCATTAGTTAACATAATCATTGCATTCAATATTTGTTTGAATATTGCAAACAACTAATTAGGTTTAGTAACGGCAACGTGTTTTAAAAAACAAGAAAGAATAATGTATACTAAAAGCATGTATTTGTTTATTTGTATTGTTTCAGCAGAAGCTTTAGGTTCATGTACAGGATATGGACAATTATGAATGAATTTCAACTCAAATCAATATTTCACATACATGCATTTATGTAATGAGAATGGCCTTGCAATAAGTGTGATATTGTATCAGTAATTATGATGTGAACTCACTGTAGATGATCTATTTTTTATATAATCTTTGTATTTAAAAAGGCAATCACGCCATTAATTATAATGATTTATCAGATATGTATGGAAGCCCATTTTGGCCACTTAAGAAAAAATATTATGGGATTAAAGGTCAAAATGATGAGATACTTATAAGACAAACTGATAGCATATTAAGTCAGTTATGATATCAGAAGTCAAAAATTATGAGATACTATTTCATAATTATAACATTAAAAAGTATTATAAAAATATATATTTTTAATCTTCTAATGATGATGAACGTAGTATCTCATAATTTCGATTTATCTCATATTTATGACTTAGTATCTAGTAGTTGTCATAGTTATGTTTTAGCAAAGAATTACTTTTTGTGGCAAAATGGGTTCCATTTAGACATGAGTTGTACTATTATTAAGAAGTGCACGGAGTTGTCCAATGAGAGGGTATTTGCCCTGCCCACAGAACTGTCCTGTAAAGTCATCAAGATCCAGAGCCCAGACAAAAGCTCCTCCAAACTTGTTCTTCTGCAGATAGTTTACCTGAAACAGACCAGATCTAGTTATTTAGAGCATGAGAGCAGCATTAAGTTTTATGTATTTTACAAATCTTTATGACATGTTTACTTTAGTCTGAAAGCTTTCCTTGTTGTCAAATCCAACCCAGTCCTGTCCCTTGGTTGCATAAGGAACTTTCTGATCATCAATCCATTGCACTGTGGTTCCTTGAAGGAAAGTGCAGACCTGATGGGAAAATATCAGTCTGTAACTTTTCTGATTTCATTTTGTACAATGAAATAACATACTATAATCTAAGTGCATGTGTTTAGGTTGCGGTAAGACCTCATAATACGACCAAAATCCGGCATCTCTGGTGTATTTTCCAGCTGATCCAGGACCACTAGCTGAAGCTCCAACTCCACTGTCTGCAGATGACAGGTGAAATGTCCTTCCATATGTTGCAAACCCCATCCTCAACTTCTCCACAGGAGCGCCCTGATCTCTCCAGTATCTCATTGCAAAATCCTGCATTATGACCAATCACTTATTTCCTGTTACATGTTTGTAGCTTCTTGTTATTTGCAATGACTAACAGTATCATTCACAAAGCATGATATACATGATGTTATATTTGAGAAGATAAGAATACAGTAGGATATAATGCCTTCTTACAATATTGGAGTAGATCTTGACTCCTGTGTCTCCAGAGCCACGGTACAGAGGACTGTTGTGCCCGGTGACACTTTCCCATGAGCCATGGTAGTTATAGGTCATCACATTAATGAAGTCCAAATACCTGCATTACCAGATAGAAACACAAATTCAAAATCATATAATCAGATTTAAAACATTCAAGAAAATAAAATCATTGAACATTCATTTGATTGTTATTTTAAGATATTCTGTCCAAAACATAATCACATTTAATTATTCAAAGTGAACAAAAACTCTTAAAAGGACATACTTAGCAATTTCTGCAATTTCATAACCAGCATCAGCGGTTCTTTTCCCAGCCACTGCAGCAGTAAGCATGAGTCTGGGGCGTCCAGTGGCAACACTCTCTGCCTGGTAAGCTTCGAAGAGCTCCTGTTACAGTCACACATTTGCAGCTGATTAAGGTCTTATATAGCAGAGAGAGTTTTACCGAGAGATGCTTCATCAACAACGGGACATCTTCAAGAGTTTCGTCCAGCTGATAGTAGATGGAACAAACAAAATGCTGGATGGAGTGATCAGAGATATTCAAGATGTGAAGGCCAGTCTGGAATTCGCACAAAATAAAGTGGATGGATTGATGGCTGGATACAAGGATGCTGAGGTAAAGATAAGGCAGTTTGAAAAGGATATCATCAAATCAAAGGAGAAATTGGATGGATTCCTTGACAAATTAGATTATCCTGAAAATCAGATGAGGAGGACAAATATTATTGTGGATGGGATCACTGACGAAAAAGACGAAAACTAGATGAAATCAGAGGTAAAAGTTGGGGAAATTCTCATAAGTAAATTGGGACTATATGACTTAGAATTGGAAACTGAACAAGCTCAGAGGATTGGACAGTATCAAAAACTTTAAACTTTTTTTAAAGATAAACAGACCATCATGTCTTCAGCCAAGAAGCTAAAGGGTACAAATATTTTTGTTAATGAAGACTTTTCTGAGGCTCTTTAGTTGAGAAGAAAGGAACCTAAATTAAGAGCTGCACGTGACAGAGGTGAAAGAGCCATCCTGAAATATGCCAAAGTGGTCATCTTGCCCAGATCAATTCGAACATAGGCTTAGTGCAATTGTAGAATGATTTTGTAACTATTATTTTTACAATTTACTCATTGTTTACTGTTTTGTGATGATGCAGGACGATTTTACATCATCTCTTTTATCAACGTTGTGCTTTTAAGGAAAGATCTAATGAACAGTTATATTGAAGTCATTTGGGTTGAGATTTCTGTTCCACATTGTAAACCAATTTTAGTTGGTTGTTGCCCTCCTATCATCAGCCTCCTAGTGTTAATGTGCAGTATTTGGACAGGATATGTGAAAATATGGATAGGGTAACAGAAGAAAAGAAGGACATATTTTTACATTGTGCTTTTAATATCGACTGGCTTTCAAAAAATTGCTCATTAACAAAAAAGTTAAAATCAAAGGCTGATGTTTGTAATCTTACACAGATGATTACTCAACCAACAAGAATTAGCACAAAGGTTAACAATGTCAGTACTTCTAGTTGCATTGACCTCATATTTACCAACACTCAGGAATTGTAATCCAAGGCAGTATCAGTCGCAGTTGGCTGTAGTGATCATAATTTGATTGCAATAGCCAAAAAGACAAAATTTCCCAAATCAGGAGCAAGGATTATATTATCTAGGTCTAAAAGATTTAACCAAGATTTGTTTATTAATGACGTGCAGAGTGTGCAATGGACTGAAGTATGTCAAGAAAAAGATGTGAACGTGGTTCTTAATACCTTTATGGATATAATAAACAAGATAATTAATAAATATGCTCCACTTAGAAAAAGATCAGTAAAAGCTAAAAATGCACCTTCACTGTAAAAAACAATTTGTTGAGTCAACTTAAAATAATTTGTTACCTGGCTGCCAGTCAAGTCAAAAAAGTTTATTCAACTTGAAATGTTAAAGTATACTAAGTGACAACTTAGATATTTGAGTTGATTCAACTTAAACTTTTAAGGCAGCCGGGTTACTTACCCATCTGTTAAGTTTAGCAAACATAAATATCTAAGTTGTTACTTAGTACAACTTAACATTTCAAGTTGAATAAACTTATTTTAGTTGACTGAACTTAAAATTTCAAGGCAGCAGGGTAACACATTATTTTAAGCTGAGTCAACAAATTGTGTTTTTTATTTTTTACAGTGTAGCATGAACAGTAATGATTTACAATTTGTGTGTAATGTTATTGACCATGATATTCTTACTGTTAAACTAAAATGTTATGGTTTTTCACTTACCGCTCTTGATTGGATTGAGAGTTATCTTTCTAATAGAAAACAGAGAGTATTTTATAATGGATCTTTCTCGGAGGCTAAAAATACATATTGTGGTGTTCCACAAGGTAGTTGTTTAGGTCCATAATTGTTCTCTATTTTTATAATACAGATTTCAAAAATAGAATTTTAGTTATAAAAATAGTATAGGGCTGATGATTTGAATTTATTTATTAATGGGGTGCCAGTGGAACAAGTAACACATGTTAAGTTGTTGGGTGTGATACTTGACAATACGTTGTTCTGGCCCAAACATATAGAATATATAGTAAGAACTATAGGAAAAGGTATAGCGGTGGCTAGGAAATGTTCTGCATTTATCCCATCTTTAGTTTTAAAAGATGTGGTACAGTCATTAGTTTTATCACATCAGTACTGCCCTATGGTATGATCAAGTGCATCTGAGAAACACCTTAAAAAACTTCAGATGGTTCAGAACAAAGCTGCCAGGCTAGTGCTTCATTATCTATTTTGGGCCAATGTTAGTGACATGCATAAGAAGTTATCATGGTTGCCAGTGAAGGTTAAATTACATTTATGATTGTTGGTATATTTTCACAAGGTAATCAAGTATCATACTCCTTGTTTTTTTATTTGAAAAACTTGTTTATGTGGGACTATTTTTAGCAAAGTCCACAAACAAATTTGATGAAAAAGACTGTACTTTATTGAGGCTCTGTTGCTTGGAATATGATTCCTGTATATATACAAAAGAGTAACTGTACATATGTATTTTGAAGACATATGTAGTTGTATATTTTAAATGCTGCTACTGCTGGGATGTATAGTTTTTTGCTGTTTTTTTTTTTTTTTTGATTGAGTTGTGGACCCCAGGAAGATTAGCAACCACTTTGTGGAAGCTAATGGGAATCCCAATAAACAATAAACAAACTCTAACCATAGCCCTTCTCCTTCAATTGCTCGGTTTGGCCACAGGTTAACTCCACGTGAAGTGTAGTAACATCTACAAGTGATATGAATGCTCCTGAGTTAAATTTCGACTGTCCCAGATAAGGGTATGAATACTTATGCAATGGAAAATTACAGTTTTTTATTTGTAATAAATTTGCAAAGATTATAAAAACTAGTTTTTTTGCTTTGCCATTATGGTGTATGGTGTCTAGATTGATGTGGAAAATGTAATTAATTGCAATTTAAAGCAGTTTAATATAAGGCGGCAACATAAGAAAACATGGAAAAAATGAAGGGGTATGAATACTTTTGCAAGGCACTGTATATCATCTCTATTATAGATAGGAAATATTAAAAAAAAACTATGTCCATGCAGAAAATCTGGGATTAAAAATCTAATATAAACCCGAAAATAAGATATGAATAAGAAATATTTACAATTTTCCATTATTTTGAGGTCACTTATCAAGAGATAAAATTTCATCATGTGACTCTTAGTAACGACAGTCAGATGTTCTTCTTCTACTGAAGTTTTAGCAAAGTGCAAATAAATGTATTTTCACCGGTGGACTTGTGCACATCCACGCTCATTCTTTCTCTGATTTACTTAAACATTCAACCGTGTAATCATCTCAGAATATAAACAGCATTAATTAGATTTTAAAAATAATTGTGTAAATAATCTGTAAATACTGCAGTACCTTACAGAGCAGAGTAAACCTTTGCTTGTCTTCTGGAGGACTACCACGGGAACCCGGATACTCCCAGTCCAGATCCAGACCATCAAAGCCATGTTTCCTCAGAAATCTGATGGAGGACTGAATAAACGTCTGCCTGTTTTCTGACGTGGACACCATGGTAGTAAACCTTAAGTCATGGTGAGAAGTTTCATAAAGAGGAAATAAACAGGTATTTATAACAAACATCCTTCAAAATTCAAAGTTTCAAAATTGAGTGGGATTCTTACTGAGCTGTGCCAAAGTTCCATCCTCCGACAGACAAGAGAGTTTTCAAGTCAGGATTTCTGTCAAGTCAGATATTTGCATCATTATTCACTGTAATGACAAATTATCACTATTTTTAAAACTACACAATGCATTCTATATTACCAAGCGCATTGACAAAGAAAACATCAGATAGCACATACTTTTTCTTTAGTCCATTGAAAGATTTATAGAGAGATTCATCATTCTGTGTTTGAGTGGTCAACTCATTCGCCTGATTAATAATGGAAAAAGCATAAATTAAATGTGTGCACAGATGTGGATCCACATTATCTGGTAGGTACTTGCCACCGTCAGGTCTGTTCTGAGACCAGCTTGTGAAATAGCATGCGAGTTGGGAGGCCCATCCTGAAATAAATATAATATACAATTATTAATTATAATAAACATTGTCATTGCATAATAATAAAAGCAATTACTATTATATATCAATTATTAACATGACCCTAAACAGGAAGTGTTTTGCAGAATGGATAAATTATTATTATAATTATTAGGAACTGAACAACAAATTAAAAAACAAAAATACCAAAATGACACAATGCCAGGGAAAAGCCTGAAAGAAAATTAAAAAAACGAGAATGTTAATATATAAAACACTCCAAGGTCATCAAGCTCTTAAAAATTCATTCTGTAAGATCAACAATCACTTACCAGCTAGAAAAATAAATTTGGTCATCATAAACTCTGTCTGCTACTGCTGTATGAAAGACATAAGTTATCATTTATATAGCACACAGAAGTCACTCCTGCATTCCTTTAAACAAAACACACAATGACTGAATTTCCTGAAATAGCCCTGTCATCTGCCCTGGATGTTGTCACATTTACAAAATAGCAGTCTTTTGTAATTATGCTTTGTAATTGTAGGAGTGTTTGTTTCACTGTCGGGCCAGTGCGAGCCAGCGCTTTCAGCGGGCCGGGAGAGACTAATAGCACCGGTAATAGTGCCAATGGAAGGACCTGTAGCACCGGGCCCAAAATCACGCCACGTTTCCACCGTCGAGCCAGAAGCTCAGCAGAGCTTTACTAAAATCTGCCCTTTATACACCTCTCTGGAACAACGTCACGCTGAAATCAAACCCCATTCCAAATAACTTTTCCGGCTTTATTTATTTTTGATCTTACAACATCAAAACAATGAAAGAAAAATTCTGCAAATTAACAAAAAACAGTCAGTACCTTGATTTAATACTTCATACAGCCACCTTTTGCTTTAATTACAGCCATCAGTCTTTTTTGGATATGTCTGCACTAGCTTTGCACACCTTGATTGTGGAATATTTTCCCATTCTTCCTTGCAGAATTGCTTGAGTTCAGTCAAATTCTATGGTGAGTGGCGATGAACTGCTCTCTTTAAATTCATCCACAGATTTTTGATTTGATTTAAGTCAGGGCTCTGACTTGACCACTCAAAGAGATTCACCTTATTCTTAAGCCATTTCATTGTTGTTTTGGCAGTATGTTTAGGGTCATTGTCGTGTTGGAAGGTAAATGACCTGCCAATCTTCAGCTGTCTAGCAGAGGGACGCAGGTTTTCCTCAAGAATTTGGATGTACTTGGCAGCATCCATTTTCCCTTCAATCCTGACCAATCGCCCAGTTCCAGCTGAAGAGAAACACCCACACAACATAATGCTACTACCACCATGCTTCACATTAGGTATGGTGTGTTTTGGGTGGTGTGCTGCGTTTGCTTCTCACCAAACATAGTGCTTAGAGTTTAGTCCAAAAAGGTCCATTTTGGTCTCATCAGACCATAGCACCTTTTGCCAGAAGGTATCAGATTCTTCCAAAAGTATTTTCCTTAGCGCAAACAAGACTGAGTATGACACTTTTTTAGGAAAGGCTTCTTTCGTGCCACCCTGTCATACAGGACAGCATCATCACATTGCACTGACCTGACCCAGCCATAAAGCCTTTCAAGTCCTTTATATCAATGTTCTCCTAGCTCTGTCATCCACTTTGGATGGACAGCCTGATCTAGGCAATGTGCTGATGGTACCATACACTTTCCACTTCTTGATGCTCTCAACAGTACTCAGAGGGATAGCTAAAGGTTTTGAAATGTTTTGTAGCCTTCTCCTAACTTGTGCCTTTCTACAGCTTTATCCCAGAGGTCTTTTAAGAGCACTTTCCCAACCATGGTGAATTTTTTGCCGTACCATGCATTATTAACAGTGGAATCTTCAAGAAAAAGCTTATTTTATTCTGAAGTAATCAACACCACTACTATTGATGTCAGGTGGGGCAATTAGCCTGGTGTTTAATCTGGAAGTTGATTGCTTGAACCTGAGCAAGCTTATAATGGTATACTCTAGGGGGCTGATCACTTTACCAAACAAGGCATTTCGCTTTTCTTTAAACTCACAAACCCCCTGGAAAAACCTTGACGTCATGTTGTTAAAACAATGAATGGAATATATTTTCTTTCTCTTCTTCCAAATAAGATGAGTAAGACCATGAGACCATGAGTATGTAATGGATTACATTACTAACTGACTCATTCAGTCTATGCTTTAGTTCTGACTTTTGCTTTTTTTAACTTTTGCTCTTCACACCTTCTTTACTCTAGAGGAGTATTTCACCCAAAAATAAAAATGTGTCATCAGTTCTTCACCCTCATGTTGTCCCAAAACTGAATGACGTCCCTTAATTGGTGAAACACAAAAGCCATCACTACATTTAGTGACAGCAGGTCATGCGCATCCGGTCATTTATTTGAAAAATGCTTTTATCCAAAGTGACTTACAATACAATAAATAATGTCATATTACATTCACACTGTATGTATTTCAAACCTTATCACCTTGACCTCTCAGTAAGGATTTTTGTCATTCCATTAGCCATAAGTAATAATTAGTACAGCCAAAAGTAAACAAAAAGCATTACTAAAAACAATTACACTTCAAATGAGCTCTTTCAAAGTCCAAAGAATGGACACAGGAAAAGAACAAGCTATGTTGAAAAAAATGTGAACAATTCAGACCAAATGGGCATTATTGGCATTATTACCAAAGCTGTCCCACTTTAAAGGTAAAACAATGGAAAAAAAGTGTATTGAGTAAACTGTGCTTCCTTTTCAAAACACAACGAAATGTAGCATTTTATTTTTATGAAAGTAGTATTATATCATTAGCTGTCTGTTAAATTGAAAAACATTAA
Organism: Labeo calbasu; assembly: GCA_019740295.1. Taxonomy (NCBI): domain Eukaryota; kingdom Metazoa; phylum Chordata; class Actinopteri; order Cypriniformes; family Cyprinidae; genus Labeo; species Labeo calbasu. Next base: position 12,077 of record JAHKKF010537397.1, read on the forward strand.
CAGAAAACTTAAAGGTAAAGTGTGAAATTCTTTAGGGTTACAAGGGTTAATTCTTAGGCCAGTCACAGCACAAGCAGTTGGGATTGAAGACGGTATTTGCAGGGCAACTCTGTACAAAGACCCTGGTATTAGAACACTGAATGAAGGTCGTTGGGTCATCTGGGTTTGCATATACCCCGTCCGTTTTGGCAATACAGAACTCTGAGGGAACTGTCGGGACAACATGTGGTCTTGTGGCATGAAATACAACAGAAGATGCTTTAGTTGTGGTCCTACCAGGCTCATGTGTATTTGGAGGGGCAAGTGTTGTATTTGGAGAGACAGATGTTGTATTTGTAGGGACATCTGGAGGAGAAAATTGTTAGCAGCAAATTATTTTAGCAGCAGCTTTAACATTATGAACCAATTTCAAGTCAAATCAATATTTCACACACAATTGAGGTCAAAAGTTTACATACACCAATCTGCAAAATAAATAATAAATAAATGGGATCATACAAAATGCATGTTATTTTTTATTTATTATTTAGTATGACCTCAATAAGATATTTCAATTAAAAGACGTTTACATATAGTCCACAAGAGAAAATAATAGTTGAGTTTATAAAAATGACCCTGTTCAAAAGGTCACATACACTTGATTCTTAATACTGTGTTGTTATTTTATTTGTTTGCCTGTTCTTTTCACACTGAGGACAACTGAGGGACTCATATGCAACTATTACAGAAGGTTCAAATGCTCACTGATGTTTTAGAAGGAAAAACTGCTGTTTTTACTGTTCAGGCCAAACAAGGAACTTGTGAACAACTATCAAAAAACAAAAACAAAAAAACAAACACATCTGTATTTTTATAAATTCAACTATTATTTTCTCTTGTGGACTAAATGTCTTTTATGTGGAATACCTTATTCAGGTCAGTACTAAATAAAAAAATAACATGCATTTTGTATGATCCTTCATATTTTGGTAAAATAATTAACATTTTGCAGATTCTGCAAGGTGTATGTAAAACTTTTGACCTCAACTGTACATGTATTATTTTAAGGAGAGTAGCTGTGCAATAAGATAATAAATAATGTACAGTCATTCAGTCGTTTTCACAAAATAAACTGTGACAGGGTGATGCAGAATTGACAAATCACATTATTAATTATAATGCTTTTTTAGATATGTATAGAAGAATTCTGCCACATAAGAATCATGCTGTGGTAAATCATAATTACGGCATAAAAATCATCATTCTGATATAAAATGTCAAAATAATAAGATACAAAGTAATAATAGTGAAATCAGTTGAAATTATGAGATCATAATTGTGAATCTCAATTTTGATTTTGTCTCATTTCAAATTTGTATCTAATAATACTAAAGTAGTTTTATAGATTTTTCACATCATAATTATGCTTTAACAAAACATGACTTTTTTGGCTTTTGTGGCAAAAATGGGTTTTTATTACGATTGAAATGTACCATTATTAAGAAGTGTACGGAGATGTCCAATGAGAGGGTATTTGCCCTGCCCACAGAACTGTCCTGTAAAGTCATCAAGATCCAGAGCCCAGACAAAAGCTCCTCCAAACTTGTTCTCCTTCAGATAGTTTACCTGAAACAGACCAGCTCTAGTTATTTCGAGCATGAGAGCTGCATTACAATTTATCTATTTTCCAACCTTTATGACATATTTACCTTAGTCTGAAAGCTTTCCTTGTTGTCAAATCCCACCCAGTCATGTCCCTTGGTTGCATAGGGAACTTTCTGATCATCAATCCATTGCACTGTGGTTCCTTGAAGGAAAGTACAGACCTGATGGGAGAATATCGGTCTGTAACTTTTCTGATTTTATTCTGCACAATGAAATACATGCTACAATGTAAATGCATGTGTTTAGGTTGCGGTAAGACCTCATAATACGACCAGAATCCGGCCTCTCTGGTGTATGTACCAGCTGATCCAGGACCACTAGCTGAAGCTCC
>JAHKKF010537399.1:6729-51199 GCA_019740295.1 Labeo calbasu
TTAAAGGAGAAGTCCACTTCCAGAACAACAATATACAAATAATTTACTCACCCCCTTGTCATCCAAGATGTTCATGTCTTTCTGTCTTCAGTCGTAAAAATATTATTGTTTTTGAGGAATGCATTTCAGGATTTTTCTTCATATAATGGACTTTAAAATGCATTTTAAATGCAGCTTCAAAGGGCTCTAAATGATGCTAGCCGAGGAAGAAGGGTCTTATAGCAAAACGATCTGTCATTTTTTTCGAAAAATAAATTTTTTTTTACTTTTTTTAAGCACAAAAGCTCGTGTAGCACAGGCTCTGGGATGTGCGTCCACGATGCTACGAATCACATCTAAGTTTATCATCTGTGTACTCCGGCTCAAAAAGGTATATGGCGAAAAACTTCATCTCATTTTCTCCTACAAATTCACGTTTGACTTGCACTTCCTTAGCTTTTGCGCGTTCGCTTTGTAAACACTGGGTCTGTAGTTCCGCCTACGTTCCATGTGACCTTTCAACGTGATTCGACAGTACGTAGCGTCGTGGACACGCATCCCAGAGCCTGTGCTACACGAGCTTTTGTGCTTAAAAAGTATACAATCTTTTATTGACTAGATAAGACCCTTCTTCCTTGGCTGGGATCGTTTAGAGCCCTCTGAAGCTGCATTTAAACTACATTTTGGAAGTTCAAAATCGGGGCACCAATGAAGTCCATTATATGGAGAAAAATCCTGAAATGCTTTCCTCAAAAACCATAATTTCTTCATGACTTAAGACATAAAGATATGAGCATCTTGGATGACAAGGGGGTGAGTAAATTATTTGTAAATTGTTATTTTGGAAGTGGAGTTCTCCTTTAAGGAAATGAGCACCAGGTGCCAGATTAATGCAAATAACTTGGAGCTATCTGTAAGTGTTCTCTAATTTTGATCAGAGTTCCTTTTCAAATATCTCATTTAAATTTTTTATACTGCTTCAGAATACAATTAATTTATGAAATATGCTTAAACTGCCTTTCTACCCCTGTAAGAATAACTTTAAATAGGAGTGTATGTCTATTTAATTGTAGATAGATCAAATCATTTGTGTGGTTATCTCTGATAGACAGATAAAGTGACAAGAAGACAGACAGATCGAATCAGACTGAATCATATTATGTCTGATTATCTCAAATTTGTTTTTCTCAGAATAGATGGAAAAATGATCTGAAGTTATTTGCACTTCATCCCAGGAGCTTATAAGAAGCACAGATTGGTTTTCTGTGATATTGTAGACTTGCTCAAATATCAGATTCATATGATAATCCTTCAATATCAGAAGTCCCTGGACCATATCATTCCTTTCTTTGTAACACAACCGCCTTCAGGTCATAATTTTATTTTCTGTGTCACAATGTTTTGCTTGTGAAGGAGCACAAAAACTGTTACTAAACAGCTATTTCAAACCTTTTTTTAGATCACAGACTTTGCTCTAGGGGAATATGTTATTGAACTTTAGGAGAACTTTGCTTATTTGAAATGAATGTGTCTTCATTAACAAGAAACCGAACCTCAAAATGAACCTCAGATCTTGAAAAATGATTTCATATTTTCATGTTAAAGGGCTTATAGTTTTTCACGTTTTCCACCTTTTTTCTGGTGACCTATTTCAGACTTTGTCTCAGGTTACACATGTAACCATGGTTCCCTGAGAAGGGGACAAGACACTGCGTCCCCTAGAGGGCGCTATGAAGATGCAGCGCGAGTTCCCATTCAAAAGGGAACATCTCAGGTTATGTACACTACCAGTCAAAAGTGGCTCCTTAATGTGTCATGACATATCACTGTATTGCGTCTTTTCTTCTTTACCTAAAGCACGAAAAAAAACATGAATGAACATCAGAACGTATTTTATTTCAACCACGGAAAGAAGTCAATACTCTCGATTTTTCGAGTTTAAGTCCACCGAAGTTAATCTACTCTCCTGTCTGATTTGTTTGTCGGACAAAATGGCGGATTCGGTATTATGATTGATCAGATCGCCTGTCAATCAAGTTGTTTGCGAAGGGTCGATTATGGAAAATAATACTTTTATTTAGATTAAAAGCGATGATAAAGACATTTATAGTGTTACAACAGATTTCTATTTCAGGTAACTGCTGTTCTTCTGAACTTTCTATTCATCAAAGAAACCTGAAAAAAATCTACTCAGCTGTTTTCAACATGATGATAATAATTATAATGCATGTTTTTATCAATAAGAATATTAGAATGATTTCTGAACGTTCATGTTACTGGAGTAATAATGCTAAAAATTCAGCTTTGAAATCACAGGAATAAATTACATATAAAAATATATTCAAATAGAAAATAGTTATTTTAAATAGTACAAATATTTCAAAATTGTACCGTTTTTGTTGTACTTTGGATGCATGGTTCCCTGAGAAGGGGAACGAGACGCTGCGTCCCCTAGAGGGTGCTATAAGGACACGGCGCAAGTTCCCATTCGAAAGAGAAATATAGTTTGCTTAAACCCGCCTCTGCTTATGTTGATCTGCCTCCATTTTTAAGGGTAGTGCCCACAATCAAATTCCAGTCAACAACGATTGCACAGAACCAAGTCGCCACTCTACATAGTTTCTTTATGGATAGCCATTACACCCAATGTACGGATGTACAGATTTAGTCTTTTGACAGAAGAAACATTAAAATGTTCTCCTGTGTTCCACAGAAGTAAGGCCACATTCAAACAGCAGCACAATATGGTTGTCAGTCCTTAACACGGTTGCGTTCACACACAGTATAGTTACTTACGGGTTTGACAACCGTATTCTGTAACCAAACTCACACCTGTACATTTTCAGGACTCACAACCGCATTCTCGGAAAACACGTTCTGAATGAATGGAACAGGACTGGACAACTAGTGTCTGTCACATCATCACATCCAGTCTCCACTGGAGCCGCTGATATGGTGCCCCGATTTTGACCTTCCAAAATGCAGTTTAAATGCGGCTTCAAATGATCCCAAATGTGGTTGTAAACAATCCCAGCTGAGAAAGAAGGGTCTTATCTAGCGAAACGATCTGTTATTTTCATAAAAATAGTACAATATACATACTTTTTAATGTCAAACACTCATCTTGTCTCACTCTGCCTGGACTGTTTTTGTTCCGGGTCATGACAGTTAGGGTATGTCGAAAAACTCCCATCTCATGTTCTCCCTCAACTTTAAAATCATCCTATATCGCTGTTTTACCTTTTCTGTTAAGGTTGTTTGATCTTCTTTGAATGTTCACTTTGCAAAGACTGGGTCGGTACTTCTGCAGCAATGTAGGATGATTTTAAAAATGATTTTTGAAGTTGAGGGAGAAAATACGATTGGAGTTTTTCGACATACCCTAACTGTCTTGAGTCAGCATACACAGAGTTCATGGAGAGAAAGGCAAGACGAGCGTTTGACATTAAAAAGTATATAAACTGTATTATTTTTTATGAAAATAACCAATTGTTTCAATAGATAAGACCCTTCTTCCTCTTTGGATTGTTTACAACCACATTTGGGATCGTTTTAAGCTGCATTTTGGAAGTTTAAATCGGGGCACCATATCAGTCCATTATATGGAGAAAAATGCTGAAATGTTTCCTCAAAAAACATAATTTCTTTACGACTGAAGAAAGAAAGACATGAACATCTTGGATGACAAGGGGGTGAGTACATTATATGTGAATCTTTGTTTTGGAAGTGGACTTCTCCTTTAATGAAGGTTTGACGGATGAACTTCCGGCTGGTTTGGACTCTAGTCTTGACAGAAAGTGAAGACTTTCAGTTTTATGGACGTCACCATCTTTGATATTACTTTGGTCACAGCTGTCGCTATATGGCTACTGGTAAGGAATACAGGTTTGACTCCCGTTGCATGTTCATACAGACAGTATTCGAGACGTTACTGTGAACTGCTGTGTGAATGGGACATTTCGAAACTCACACCTGTAAGCAAATGCAGTTTTCGATCGTAACTGATTGGGGCAGTCATGGCCTAATGGTTAGAGAGTGGGACTTGTAACCCAAAGATCGCGGGTTCGAGTGGGGAGAGTGAATATCCAGCACTCTCTCCACCCTCAATACCACGACTGAGGTGAGACCCTTGAGGTGAGACCCTTGAGCAAGCCCCAACTGCTCCGGGTGTGTCTGTGTTCACTGCTCACTGCTATGTGTGTGCACTTGGATGGGGGAGCACAAATTCCGTGTATGGGTCACCATACTTGGCAACAAGTCACTTTCTTTCCCCCTTTCCCCTCCTTTCCAAAAACTGACTGTGTACGTAGCCTAATAAGTCGTAGAGGTTCGGAGCATCTTTTGCAGCATTTCCCGCTAAAAATGCGTTGCTCAAGTTAAATTTAAGATGTTTTTACTATCTCTAGATGTTTTTTTCCGTTCCACTGCCTTGCTTCTCGCATTTTAAACTCAAGAACATGTTTGTGTTAACGTCCCATAACATCACCCAGAAATTTAAATTCCTCGTGTTATCAGCTTCTCAAATATTTCCAATCAGATTCACGTATTTCATTTCATGTCACAGCGGGCCTTTCTACACCTTTTATGATAAGGTGTCACACCTGTGTCACTCGTAAACACAAACCCATTTGCCAATTTGCAGCATTCCTTGTGCATCCCATTTTTTAAATAACCTCGCAGAACCTTTTCCATACACGACTGGGCAGAGCATCAGACGAGAGCAGATGCAGCCACTGGGTAATTTGTGTTCAGTCGCCCTCTCCTCCCTCTCTCTCTCTCTATCTCTCTTTCTAAATGGAAAACAAGCTGTAGCTGTAGCACTATCGGTTAGCAAATAGCCCGGTACTCGGTGTGCTTTGTGGATGTCCAGATAGAGATAACCTTCAAAGCCTATTACCACCACACTATCTGACAGATCCACAGCATACGTGGTTATCAACTCGTTCGGGATGTGTCGAGGGTCATTTGAATTCTAATAGGGTCATCTCAGGCCTCGTGAAACAAGGTTGTTAGTGGCATTATCAGATGTCTGATTCAACCTTATTGGAAAACTTTTTTTCTTTCACACCTCCGTCTTATTCAGATGCTGCTTTTGTGTCAAGAATGAATTGACTCACGTCTGCGATCCCACATCTCAGCGTGCCAGCGCTTGTATGACACTTCCCACACTGAGTGGCTGCTTTAAGTAATGTGCGACTCTGGCGTCCTTTTGCCATAATCAATGATGAGTTTGTATGAGGGCTCTCGGAGGCATGTCGCTTTGAGAACTCTTCGCCGATGGCTTTTGTGAAGTCTTGTTCAAGCTGCGTGTAGCATTTTCAAGGGCTGTTTTATAAACGGCCGCTTTTAGTGACATTAAATGCACTGATTATGGTATCAAAATTTTCTGTCAAGGACAAAACTTCTAATTGACTCAAACTTGGTTTACTTATGTTTCAGCAATGCTTGCTCACAGCTGCATGTTACAGCCAAATGTTTGCAGGGGATTGCCAGTTGAAGACGTGGCTTTGTAATACAGGTGGAATATTATCGACTAGCCATATTGACCGGATTTGTCCGCTCGTGTTGACATGGGTCACAGATTGCCTGTTCCTATGGTTACAATTAAAACAGGAGCAACTCAGACAGCATTTAAGAGTGATTTCCTCCATCATCCTGACAGCAGATGGACTCTGACAGAAAGATTTATTGTGGCGTTTGTTGTTTTCCAAGTTTGCAGGTCTATCTTTGTGTGTGACAAGAAACTGAATCTCCTCCAATCATTGTAATGCCATTATGGGACTATTTGAATTCATAAAGCACTATTATCATGTGTTTTGTTAAGCATAATGAAGTACTTTCTATGAATCATTTTTGTGGACGATCTAAATTCGCACAGATGGGCTGCACTGTCTTTGGATATTGGATCACATTTATACCGCTTTGTTGCAATCAGTCTGCGATTGAATCCGTTTGACATTTTGCAGCCGTAACCTCTCCTTCCTCAATGAACCTTTCACTAACAACAGGAGTTCCTATTCAGCTCCTGATTGCTGAGATCAGGACCATTTCATGGCACATCGGTTGTGAAACTGCCTTTAACCTTGCAGCATCAGCCAATAATTCATTGAATCACGCTGTTATGGAAATCAAACTTACAGGACACATTTCTCTGATATTTGTTATTAAATGTAGACATTGTGAAATTAATCATCTTCAGCTAGTTTAAAGTGATAGTTCACCCAAAAATTTAAATTCTATTAATTACTCACCCTCATGTCGTTGCAAACCCGTAAGACATTCGTTCATCTTCGGAACACAAATGAAGATATTTTTGATGAAATCCAAGAGCTTTCTGACCCTGCATAGACAGCAACGCAACTGACACGTTCAAGGTCCTGAAAGATAATAAGGACATTGTTAAAATAGTCCATGTGACATCAGTGGCTACAATTTTCTGTTTTTCCCCCCCCCCCCAGGCAAAATGATTGATTTCTCTGAAGAATCTGTGTCTCTATCTGTCGTAAAGCTCATCCTGTGTGCAGTCTGTGCACAAATTTAAACACTACCACCAGAGATTGTTTTACTATTAGGAGATGAGAGGGTCTGTATTACTTTATTGGAGAAAGCGTAATGGTAAATTTGGATCACACGTCCCTTAACGTCACTAAATTTCAGTCAGAGTTGTGTGACGCTCAGTCAGTGTACGGATACCATAAGAATGAATGAGAAGTGCCGTAAGTTGAATCCCACCTATCACAAAAAGTCTGTCACTTCTCTTATAAAACAGCATTTTTTTTCAGTGTAAACTCTAAAAATAGTTTGATCCAAAAGTATTTTTTTTGTGTGTAAAACATGCTGAAGACTAGCTGATAGGCTGTCGATTCATTAAAAGACAAGCTGTTTCCTCTGAAAAGCTGTTTATGCAGCATAGTGGAACCTCTCCTCCATTGACATCCATTTAAACCTTTACGAAAATTAACCATGGTTTTACTACATATAAAACATAAACCAAGGTAACTACAAATTAACTATGGTTTTGGTATTCTAACCATAGTTTAACCGTGGTATTTGTAGTAAAACTGTGGTTTTATAAATGGCAATCAATACGCCAAAAAAACATGGTTAATTTTTTGTAATGGTTAAGGGAAGAAAACGGCCTCTGGTCTCCTTTCCCAAACTGGAAGTGTTAGCATTATCCGTTACGCTTTTTTGGCTAAAGGTTACAGGTTTGCCATCTGTTGGCTTTGCTGCCACCAGAAGAAATATTATGTCAGCTTTGGTTGTGAAATGACATTGGCTCTTGTGTGTTTCGTGACCTATTGCATCATGCTAAACAAGTTCAGGAGTGTTTTTTTTATGTGATAATATGCAGGAGCGAGATCATCTTCAGTGACTAAAACTTTATGATTTACTCTGTTCTTTGCAGAGATATTGGAGGACTTAGAAAGCAACGCAACTTGTTTGTAATACTTTTATATTGCTTTTCATGGTCAGTTTTTGCAATAAATATCTGTCACTGTACTTTGCCTGTTGCCTGTTTTTATATTGTTCAGAAGTGGGGAGGTTTAAGGTAGGGGTAGGGGTGGTGTTAGGTGCTCCAAAATATCTATTTATAAAATATCATATATAAAATGATTTCTGTATGCAAACCATTAAATGTGACATGCAAAAAACTAAAAGCAATGGAGGACCTATTCTCGCATAATTTGCTCAGTATCATGATATTTCCTCTAGAAGCACGTGGATGAAACACTAGAAGTTGTTCTCTCTCTTTCCTCTAATATTGGTTAAACTAGCATTTTCAACTATTTTTATGAAAATACATATGTAAACATACCATATGATCAGTAGTTCTAGGTTTACATGTTGAGTATAGGCCCAAAACACTAAAAATGTCAATTAAGTTACCTGTCAACTGTGTTACTCAGTAAAGGTAACATGGTGGACAGCAGCAAACATAGATGTTATTTTATGCACATATTCCTACAGATCACCTTTATTTATATAGCACTTTATACAATATAGATTGTTTCAAACCAGCTATGTAAGGTCATGTTTGGGATTTTGGGAAAAAGGATTTTTTTTTTCTTCACACTGTCAAATTCTAAATGTACCTCTAATTATAGAATGACCCTTCTGTCCTTTTTACAGGTGAGCATCATTCATACATCAGTTTTAAAATACTGCTAAATTCGTGACATCATTAAACAGAAATTATCATTACCTAATCGTCTCCGCCTCCCGGTGTTGTGTTTGTGAACATATAGAGGTATACGTGGTCAGTGTTTTGTTGGTGTTTTCATTTTTGTGTCAAACGTTCAGTCGCTGCTTTTGGCCCAGAGACATCGTTTTAAGGTGCGTTTACATCAATATCGGAATTCCCGTAATTACGAGACTCCAACTTGTAAAAAGCGTTCACATCTTCGTAGAACTCGTAAACTGGGAGTCTTCTGAGAGCTACGACTTGTACATGACTGCTGTACCACCTGAGCAACGTAGGCTCTGTTTAGACGTTGATATTGTTGCCACAGAAAAGCATAATTCTGAGTCTGAGGACGTGAACAGCTCCAACGTCACAGGTTGTCATCTCGAAATTACGGTAATTACGATATGGCGTGAACGCAGCATTAGACGACTTCAAGCCGAACTACGCAGTGTGGAGTAAATGCATCATCTGCGTCAGAATGTTATGATTGGCCCAGAGTAGACGTCTTACCTCAGAGCGTTTTGAACTCATACGTGCTAATACGAATAATTTTGTTCCGCGTTCACACAGGGCACATTATCAGCAATTTGCTGGTAATGTTACAACTTGTCATACCGGTAAATTGCCAGAACGTGTTTACCGCTATTTTGAAAATGTCATGTTCACACACAATCTCTTAACGGCAATTTACCGGTAATTTATCAGTAAAGACGTGTGAAAGGGGCTATTCATTGATGGTCAGTATACTATAAATAGACTGATATATCTCTGGTATGCTGTTGGTCACGTGGTTGATTTTATATTTTATGTTGTCTGTGTTTCGTTGTCCTATGGTTTGGTTTTAAATGTATTTTTATTTCCTTGTATTGCTTTTGTTTTCTTTTTTCTTTTCTTTTTTCCCCTTGTCTTTGGTTTTATCCTGTGTTTTTTTGTTTGTTTCGATTTATTTTTTGTAGTTTATTTCTTCTGGCCAGAAAGGGCATCCATAAAACGTGCCAAATCGGCTGTGCTGTGGCGACCCCTGCTAAAGGGAGCAAGCCGAAGGAGAGGGAGAGAGAGAGAGTTTATTTGTTTTGGGGTTTTTATGTTTTTTTTTTCTTTTGCATTTTATTTCTGTGCATGCTGTCATTTTTTCCCGTTTCTTTTTGTTTTGGTTATTTTATTTATTTTATTCTTTTTTTTTGAATTTTTGTTGTATTTTTCTTTTTATTTTATTTAGTTGTTTTTGTATTTTATTTCTTTATTTTATTTTATTTCTTTGTTTTACTATTATTTGGCCTTAAAGTCCCAAAGCAATTACCAGTAATCATCAATAAAATGATGTTGTTAAATGAAAATTAATATCTAAAGCCAGCAGTCTTAGAACTGACCTTTCACTCACTTTTAGTCAGGTTGCTATTTATTACTGGTTGATATCGTAAAATGCACAACCACAGAGAATAGAGCTCGACCATAAATTTGTCCTCCAGTATTGCACCATCAGCACTAATGGCTGTTTAAGAGTGCTCAATCTTCAGGCCTGTGCTAGCATGACACGGACTTTGATCAAGCTTAGGCACCATCAGCTGAGCCATCTGTGGCTAGCCTTTATTTGGAGAGCCTCTTTGCAATGATCAGGCAGGCTGCGGAACGGAACAAAATCTGAAGTTTGTGTTCCTTTTTATTCTTGTGTGCATGATGAACACTCGCCCATTAGACCAAAAAAACATGATCACTATGTCTGGGATTCACAACAGTAAATTAGAAGGTGAACACAGACTGGAAATGAAGCAGAAATAATTCAAGAGCTGTTTTCATCCCTAGTGTGCAATCCAAATGCAGCAGCACATTACTTATAGATGCAAACGTCAACATTACTGAGTACTATGTGGAAACAATTAATCTTCAAAAGGAGAGACACAAAAAGGAAAAATATCATTCTCTCCCACAGATCACTTCCATATCATGATGTTGATTAATCAACATTTGGTAAAGGACTTGTAAAAACGAGGAAAAATTGATTATTTAGTTGTAAATTCTGGCTATTTGTGGATATTTGAATGCAAAAATCGCATGTCTGGTAATAAACTCTAAATTTTGAAACTGTTGCTCGGTTTATAACTGCCTGACAGATTTATACGTACTTCCAGAAAATCTTTTGTTCTTCTTGGAAGCATCCCTAGCTGTGAGAGGAAGTGTTGATAACCTGTCTGTTATTCTCAGTAGCTTACTATGTTTGGCTCTTGATGTTATTTCTTATTATTTTGCACTGGTACAGTAGCGTTCAGAATGGTTAAGGACTGTGTCTCTGATTTCCTTGCAGGCAGCACTCTTGAGTCGTCACTGTAACACTTCATTTGTATTTGTGAGGGCACATATAATCCATTTCATGGCTGGGAGGTCTGAAGTTTGGCATGAAATCACGCACACTCTGAACTGTTGCACCTTGGTGAATATATATAAAAAAGAAACTTTGGTTTCCATGGAAACTGTTTCTAAACAAACTGATGCCTTCACACAGTACACTCCTTTCATTCTTCAAGGGCAAAGAAAAATAGAAAGAACAATCCCACCATCTCTCTCTTTCTACCTCTCTCACGCACTCTCGCTCTCTCCTTTAAATGCGAAAGAAAAAAAACGCATATCCATAAACTGTCCTCTGCATGGTTTTTCTTTCTGCTCAATTTCAGTAGGTTATTTCTCACTGTACTTTAGCTCGATGCCACACATTTGAGAAATTATCATTCATAAGTGTAAAGCACAGAATATATATTAATATACTTATTTAGACTTTCTGACAGATTCTGTGTGTTCAACGGTTTAAAAGACCTTAAAAGAGATTCATCTGACTCTGGTGGAGTTTTTCTCTTGTCCATGACTTGATTTACCTTGAAATAAAATTGCACACAGTTACATTTTCTCCTTTTGTTTCTTTCTAACGCATAATAGTTTTTTCTTCCATCAATGCTTGAATTCATAATACACCCATTTTTGTAATGTGCTAGTTTTGTTTGTACACATTAGCATTTTGAAAAGACACACAAATAAAGGGACTTTTATTCTAGTCTTTATTCTCTATCCTTTTCTATTCTGACTGAAGATTTGTGCTTCTATTGTTGGAAAATTTGTATAAATGGCATTTGAATGGGATAGTAATTATGTAATTATCAAATCCTCATGTATGCTGCACATGAGGCAGGTTGGACGAATGCAGCTGGTTCTTCAGGCTTGTAAAAAAAAAATCATGATGTCAATCTTGGCGTAAATATATTTACACAGATGCCTCATTAGCGGCTGTTTATATAGACCAATTCAGTGTTTGCAACTAGTGATGACATTTTTTTTGTGTGGATGGAGTCTGTCTGGTGGCAGAAAATTACAGTTTTCAAGTAGCAGTCTATGGAAGCCATGAAATAAAAGAATAAAAAAAGTAAATTTGAGTTTATATTTCAAAATTCTGACTTAATTCTCAAAATTCAGAGATTATATCTTACAGTTCTGATAAGAAAAATCAACTCGTCATTGCTTTCCCCTCGACTCAGAATCATGAGTTTGTATCTAACACCTCTAGGTTATTTCCTCAAAACTGACAAAGTTGCTATTTTTGAGTTAAATCGAATTATAAAGGACCTAGGAGATCTATGTTTGCATTTGCAAGAAAAAACAATGTTGTGTAAAATGTTATAGGTTTAAATAGAATTTCATGCTGTAACCGTAGGGCTAATATGTCCCCTGCGAACTGCACATGTGAATATTATGTAGACAAATCAAATTTAAGTAGAATAACCATAGAAAGTTTCATCTATAGTCTGTCTGTCTGACCGTGAACACTTGCGAGCAAGTTGATAGTATGTGTGTTTACAACTGTAGTTATATGCCTATTTGAATATCTGGGTCATTCCACAAAATCTGTGCCTTTTCCACTTGAAAAAATTTAAAAATAAAAGAAGTTGAATCAACATGTTTTTAAATATCCATGAAATGAAGACACCTTAAAATGACAAGAAAATGTATTTTGCCATCTCAAGCTATGCAATTTATTATTTTACGACCATTTTTCTACCTCATGTTTTGGTATTTTTGTCAACCCTGTTACCGACACAAGCATTGCTAGATACTATAGTTTAATTAGAACTCATATATGTCACTGAAAGATATAGGCATTAGCTCAATAATATACCAAGGGTGACATTTAAAATGTTTGAATTTTACACAGACAATCTATAAAACAGCATCAAACCTAATCAATGTCATCCCTGTTACCCACGTCAAAACCTGTTACTCCAAAAAGTAACAGGATGACAGTAACAGGTTTGACAATTTGCTAATTGCTAGCTAATAGTCAAGTTCACAAAAACAAATATTGTATACTTTGAAAGGACTTTACTTGTCGATATTGATTATATTAAATGTAAGAAATAATTTTTTTAATTTATATTTTAAAAATGGTAACAGGATTGACATTGCATGATGCTATTGTTATATTTTTATTTTCACATTTATTTGTTGTTATATTAAATGTTTAATTATTTATTAAGGATACAAAAGGCACGATTTTGTGGAATGACCCATCTATCTGTAATAGTCTCTTTAGCAGATGATTTTGCTAAACTAAAGGCCCATTCACACCAAGAACAAGAACAATAACTATAAAGAAAACTGTTTTAGCATCCAGTGGAATGGATTTAAATTCTCAAGCTCAGTATGGAAGCATTGATTCTGATTGGGTGTCAATGTTTTTATCGTCCATCAGCTGGAAAAATAGTTCTGAAAGTGATTCCAAATGTATTGTTTCTTTGTGCCTTTATCAATATAGCTGTGGTGTGGACTCTGCTATTCTTTAATATTAAGAATGATTTTTAGAACTGGATCTTTATCGTTATCGTCCTTGGTGTGAACAGGCCTTAAAGGTCCACTCAAGTGCTTTGAAACACGCTGCGTTATTTCTATTTGTTGATGTAATTTCAACTGAAACAAGAAGAGAGAGCGAGACATATCAAGCAGTCCCACCCCTTTTTTTAAATAGCTAATAGCGTTTATTTTATGTGACAGGTTGGGCCAGAGCCGTTGAGTTTAATAAAGCCACATTTGATGGTGTATGACAGAAACGATCTCATCTATATCACAGAGAAATGCCCATCCATTAAACACAAACCAATGTATTCTCACTTGTGAAAGATTCTTCAATTTCTTCAGGAATTTAAATCTCGGACGTTTTAACAACCACATTGATTTTTACGGTGATTGTTCCAAGATGGCAGACAAATCTATCAAGGTGGAGCTGGGGAAGGTGGAGGGTTTCAGAGGAACTTTGAAAGCATGATGCGAAATGCTCTAGTGAATGCTAACCAGACATTTTAATGTGCAGTTGAGCATGTAGGACTTGATAGTACAATCCTTATATCGGCATTTTGTTGGCAACTTGAGTAGAGATTAGGGGTAATCACTTCATTGGGGTCATCAGGTGGGCACCCTCCTTCCTTGGTGTTTTGTTGACAGGTCCACGACACCTCTAAAGGTCTCAACAGCAACACTTGGCGTCCCAGATGCGCTCCCCTACAGGTCATTTTGGGATCCTTCCTTTTTAGCCACAGCCAATTGCTGCTTCGCTCAGCAGCCTCTGACAGTGACCTAACGGCTTGTCGTAAGGCATGTCCTCTAACTCCCAGCCCTTTCAGTAGCCTGGTTGTCGCCATGGCTACAAAACCTCTGCACCTGACTTCTACAGGGAGCAACTGTGTCCGCCAGCCCTTCTGTACTACTTTGGCTAATAGATCTGAATAGTTAAGTCTTTTTCGTTCATTTGCTTCACCAATTGCAGCCTCCCATGGCATAGTTAGTTCCACGATGCACAAGGACATTTGTGAGGTTGACCACTATTAGGTCTGTATTAGGTCTGGTCTGAGGTTAGTTGAAATTATTTCAGGTGGAAAGCTAAGCTTCTGGTCCTGATCAACCTGCATTTTCCAGTTTCGGGCAGAGTGCAGCAGGGTTGTTTCCATTTTTGTAGTTAGTTTTACTGGTAGCTGTCCTGCTCTTACAAAGGCGGTGGCTTCTGAGAAGGGAGGGGGGAGGGCATTGTTGGTAATTCTCTTTCCCTCCAATATAACTGCCAGTTTTCTCAGAACCTGATTGTGCCTCCAGGTGTAACGTCCTTGAGAAAGACTGGTTTTGCAGCTGACGAGGATATGCCTTAGTGTTGCTGAGGTTTGACAGAGATGACATGATGGATCTTCTCCAATCCACTGGTTTAGGTTGCTGGGTGTGGGGAGAACATCGTAGGTGGCTCTAATGATTAAGGTCAATCTGCTTCCTTCCATCTCCCAAAGATCCTTCCAGGTAAGTTTACGTTGTTCCAGATTTTCCCAATTAGTCCACTGCCCCTGTTTGTGCATCTCTCTGCCTCCTCTTGCTGCCGAACCTCGGCTACTATCAGTTTTCTCCTCTGGGCAGACGTTGTTTTGTTCCATATGAGTCGGCTTGTCCCAAGTCCAAAACCCCCTCTTCCCTGCTGCACCTGTCCTACAATGTCTCCATGCCTGATAGCGAATTTTGCTTGCTGTATGGCCTCAGTCTGGGTCCACTTGTATTACACAATCTTGAGATTCGGTCAGGGTCATGTCCAGTCTCACTTTGGTGCACTTGTATTCTTCAGTGAGGCTAGAGACAGGTAGTCCCAGGGCACTTTTCCCATACAGACCGATATTACTGAGACATCGCGGGAGTCCAAGCCACTTCTTAATATAAGAACTGACCATTCTCTCAAGCTTCTCGATTTTTGTATGGGGAATTGCGTAGACTTTTAGAGGCAACATTAGACAAGGGAGCAATCCAAATTGCAAGCACTACAGTTTCAGCTTGCCAGGGAGCAAGGTGTTATTTATGCTTTCAAGGCCTTTAATGGTTTCTTCCCTCAGCTGGTCCATCTGATCTGAGTCATTGAGACTTGCATTGTACCATCGCCCTAAGCTCTTGACTGGTATCTCCAACACCGTTGGAATGGGTGTTTCGTCGATGTGGAATTTCTGGTCTATGATTTTCCCTCTGACAATAGATTTGCTTCTCGATTTACTGGGTTTTAACGTCATATGTGCCCATGTTATGTTGGTTGAGGTCAGGGTGGCCATGTCATCCATGTAGGCATGAATAGGAGAAAGACACTGTCCAGACTGCAGACGTTCTCCTCCTACTACCCATTTGGAAGCTCGAATGATCAATTCCATTGCCATGGTAAAGGCTAGAGGGGAGATGGTACACCCTGCCATTATTCCCACTTCCAATGATTGCCATAATGTTGGGAACTCTGTTGTTGTAAGGCAGAATTGCAGATCTTTGAAGTAGTTTCTGACCAAATTTGTAATGGTCATTGGCAACTGGAAGAATTCAAAGGCAGTCCCTAGGAGAGAATGGGGAACGGATCCAAAAGCATTGGCCAACTCTAGGAATAGAACATGTAACTCTCTTCCTTCCCTTTTTGCAGTCTGGATTTGATGCTATATCATGCTAGTATGTTCTAAGCATCCCGAGAAACCTAGTACATCAGATTTCTGTATCGATGTATCAGTCAAGTTGTTCTGTTTCTTGTATGCTGTCATCCTTTGAGCAACAATGCTAAAGTAAGCTCATTGGCAGCATACGCAACATGAACCAATCATATTGTGCCAAGGAGTTTAACTCTGTGAATAACATCAATGTGCGTTAACGAACCATCAGTCTGCGCCATCTAGAGTTTCATGGTGGAACTTGGCATATCTATGAAAATGGCATCATGCCATATTTTGACCTGAGAGCTGTAGAAGTGGGGAAGATTATAATGACTTACATTTTGCTCTGTTCCTCACACACATACATGACGTCAGAAGATGTGGAATGTGGAGTTACTGACTGCTTTCATAGTGCTTTTTTCCCTTGACAGCTCATTGTGACTATGTACTGTTGTTATACATTTTTGAAGATTCTTCAAAAAATTGTTTTGTGTGCATTCAAACATTCATTGATGGTTAGTATGCTACAATATTGATGACCTGTGACTTTTTTGTTTTTGACTGTATTTACATGTGGTGTTTTTTATCTTCAGTTTTGTATTTTATTTAACTTTTTAAAGCTGCAGTCCGTAACTTTTGGAACTCTAGTGATAAATAGACAGAACTGTATGCGTCTTGTGGAAGAACATTATAGCCGGAGCTACTTCTCTCTGTTTATGTCTATGACGAATCACTCAAGTACTGGGCTACTCCGCAATGGCTCCTACCAGAAAATAGAAATAGTCCAAATACAAGAACTTGTTATTAGTGTACCGTGAATCAGTAAAAAAGCCAAAATCACCGTTTGGAAAATTAAGTCATGATGTACTCGTTTATTATATAAATTTAGTACATTTTGAACACAAAAAAGTTATGGACTGCAGCTTTCATTTAATTGTCATTTAATTGTTTTTTAATGTTGTTTAGTCCCAAAATAGTCATCAATTAATGATGTGATTAAATAAATATTGACTAAAGCCAGCAATTTTGGAACAAAACAGCAGAATTGTCATTGTTAGGTAAAGTACCCATTTAATTTGTTGTCTTATATATGCAGTTTTATAGTTGTACAATAATACTTTCGTAATTCATGTAGGCAGAGTGCTGAACATAGTATGCAGAATATGACAGAATAGGCACAATACATCGAACTTATAGGCCTGCTCAGCTGTATTATATACGTACTGCATGTCTGTGTAGACTGACAGAAAAAATCGCATGAGAGAAAAACAAAGACTAAATAAAATAACTGATTAAAACCATTTTTCCTTCCACACAGCTGTGTCCTTGAGTGGGATTTTGTGATGTCTGATGGAGCTGCAATTATCTACCCCATAAGCCCTTCTTCCTGAGGTTATGAAGCACAAGCACTAGGGGGAAAACATACCACACACAAACAACACCTACCTATGTCTCTTAGCAACATGTGAAGTACTCCTACTTTTGCCTAGAAAGAATGAAACGAACAAGAATCTGCATTCACAGAATGTCATGCTGATGAACTAGATGTTTATTGTGCCCATTACTGGCATGACAAGACTGTGTTTAGATGAGTAAAATCAATATAGAAGAGTAAATAGTAACATTAAAGGGGGCCATTAGAGCTCTTGCTGTGGTCGACCCTTAGTCACGTATTTTGTTTTCAAAGTTGTTGGAAGGGAAAAAAAACTTGCTCATGTGCTTTCATTATAGCAAGCATTTGGGTTTTGCTGAGCCTACTTTTACCATTCCATTTGTGTTTCTAAAATTGCCATCTAGAATGGGCAAATATTTAAAAGCAACAGAATATTGCATAATATTCTGCATTAGTCTGTTGTTTCTCAACCTAACATCAAGAGCATTTTATAGAGTTAATAAGGTGGTCTACGTTTGGAAAACATAAACGTAGACTACTACTGTACTTAACATGATTAGCAGAACACCATATTAGAGACTTTTTTTGCCCTTCAAAATCTAATAGTATGAAAACATGAGATCAAATTGTCTAAAAATTACCTACTGTTCTAAAGTGACACTGTCAAGTAGCAACAAGGTAGGCAGCATCTCTCTTGTCTCTTCTCTGTGAATGTGAGGGGGAGTGAAGGCAGGTGAAAAGTCACACAAGAGGAGGTGGTGCCTCCAAGTCACTGGGATTGGCTGATCACGCTGTTTGTGGAATAATGATGCAGATGATGTTCATGCCAGGTCCGCAAATGTGCCTGAAACTAGTGAAAACAGATCAACTAATTATAAAATCAACTACACACCCACTCAAACATCAATTAGACTGCATCTGACTATGCATACTCCCCTACTAGTCAGGGAAAAACAGTGAAAAAGTGAATTCACTTTATAAAACAGTGGGATAAAACATACCTAGATGACCTGCAGTACTACTTCTGGCAAGGTTCTAAACTGTGCATCTGATGAACACCACTCTCCAGTGTGCATGGGAGAGGATTTGTGGATACTTAAAAGAAGTACCCACTCAGAGAGTATGCGATTTTGGATGCTGACTCTAGTCTGAATCTTGATCTACGACACCTGCTGTGTTAAATGAGAAGTTCACTTCCAGAATGAAAATTTCCTGATAATTTACTCACCCCCATGTCATCAAAGATGTTTGTCTTTCTGCCTTCAGTCGCAAAGAAAATAAACTTTTGAGGAAAACATTCCAGGATTTTGTTTCCATATAGTGGACTTCAGTAGTGGCTAACAGGTTGAAGGTCCAAACTGCAGCTTCAGTGCAGCTTCAAGGGGCTCTATATGATCCCAGCTGAGCAAAAAGGGTCTTATCTAGCAAAACGATCGGTCATATTCCTAAAAAAATAAAAAATTATATACTTTTTAACCACAAATGCTCATCTTGCACTAGCTCTGCGATGTGCATTCGCGTCTTCATTCGTTGCGTAATGACGTTGGAAAAGTCATGCACGGTTAGTTCTTTGTCTTTGTACTTTGGTTAAAAAAAGCAGGGTAGGGTCAAAAGCTCCACCTCATTTTCTCCTCCAACTTCAAAATCATCCAACTGACTGATGACTGATCGTTTCGCTAGATAAGACCCTTATTCTTCAACTGAGATTGTGTAGAGCCCATTGAAACTGCAATTTGGACCTTCAAACCGTTGATCCCCACTGAAGTCAACTATATGGAGAAAAATCCTGGAATGTTTTCCTTAAAAACCTTTCATTTCTTTTCGACTGAAGAAAGAAAGGCCTGAACATCTTGGATGACATGGGGGTGAGTAAATTATAAAGAAGTTTTCATTCTGGAGGTGAACTTCTCCTTTAATTGGGCAGTTGAGGAATTTAATTAGGCCACCAGACAGAAGGTGCTTTTAATAATAATAGCTGAATGACAGTAAGTGTTAAAAAAATGAAACTGACAGAAAATATGTTACTGTGGGCCTATTTTTTAAAAGTAATGGAAAAGTTTTAAAACCTTAATCACCTTTATCTTCAATGTGGAAGTAAGCGGTTTTCTGTGAGTGTGCGAGACTTCTGGTTCATTAACCACCATAGGGAAATAATGAGAAGAATAACAAAGTGCAGTAAACCTTAAAACTGTTTGCATAACAAACCAGTGTTTTCGTAATTATGATAATAATTTAAAATAATATGGTAAGGCACACCAATTTGCAATATCAAGCAGCAAAACAAGCTGTTTTGTACAGCTAAAAATAGCTGGACACTGATTAAACTGGAAGCCTGGAATGCAAATGGCCGCGCCCACTCTTAGGGGAAAAATAAGTAATATAAAAAAAGTTATTAATTGTTAAAAATTGTTCCTAGAAATCGTTTGAACATCAAATAGAACATGCACATGAAGTAACACTGTACTACAAAACAAAAACAGATGAACTTGCCTCTTCATTTCAGAAACCACCACACGCCATTACTCCTTAATCCTTTATCCTAATACGTCTCGCCCCCTCAGAATTACCCACATCCTTCTCTGACAAAACTAATGCGGTTTTCCCCTTCTTTGTCTCTTTAAATAAAAGATAATGTCCACTCACTCTGGAGAACTTCACCTGTTGCTATCTTTATTGGACCTGCAGTCTTGACTGTTGAGTTCTCTCGCGACAGCGTGCGCGTCAAATGTCTCCAGACGTGAGGTTTGGCGCGCATCATCTCATGAAACATTAAAACTATTTAACCGACACAAGTGGCTTGTGTTTCAAGACTCCCAAGGCGTTTGTCACATTTAGAAGACAACTTTATTGCTGCCGATATAGGCGAAGAGTTTCAGTAAGACATCACAAATGCTTAACGGACTGTTTCAGATGGAGACCGTCACATGAGATCTGATGTCATACACGGGACGCGCGGCAGAGGCAGCTGCTCTCGTAAGGTGGCAGTCAGTCATCAGTTGAATAGGAGCGGGCCAAAGAAATCAACGCATTGCGCACAGACATCATTGTTGTTTTAAAACCTTGGGATTTTCAACTTAAATTCGCGGTTTGCAGTTTATAATAAGGTAAGTCTTCTGCATCTGATGTTTTTCCAAGTGTGCAACTGATGTTTTTGGGGTAAAGTGCAATACAGAATCAATTAGCAGCATGCACTAGTTTCCTAGTTTTTTTTAATAACAAAGGCATACTAAACAATTATGTCAGTATTAATATCCGTCGTTTATTCATTCATTTCATTCTGATTATTATTTTACATTTTTAATACTCTGTATTCTAAAGCGACTGAACTTTTCCAGTGACTCAATTAGAGATTTGCTCTCATTTTGCAAATGAACAGACGATGGACAGCAACGTGGTGCAGATTTTTAAGGAGGACAAATGCCCCTCTTCGCACCCCGAGAAGTGTTTACCCAACTTCACATGGCAGTCTGCTGTTTCGGACATTTATAACTATTCAGTGAACGAAAGCTGGACGAACGAGCAGGAAACTATGTCGCCTATTATTCCGATCATCACTGCCGTGTATTCCGTGGTGTTTGTTGTAGGACTAGTGGGAAACTGCCTGGTGATGTATGTCATTATCAGGTAAGAAACAGCATTGTCCTGAGATGTCCTGCCCTGCATTGATTATCATACGTGTGCCTTTCAATATCATTTTGAGAATAATTATCTCATCTTTTAATAGACATTATTTATAAACAATCATATGAAACGTTTCTGATGGGATAGTTTGGACGAAATACCTGTTTTGTGGAAAACAATTTGTCAAGTCCAGTTCGGCAGTTTGGCTCCCCCCGGTGGACTGAAATATGAACGCACAATGCGGTCAAAATTACCTTGACATACAGTTAATATATTCTGCTTTGAGCAAGGACTGTGTCTGCTCACATTCTGCGTATAGACGAATTAAATGAATCATAAACAGGGCATTCATGTATACGGCACTTTAGATGCCGTTTTTGTGCTGTGTGTTTTTTTAAACATTTGAAATTAGGAATTGCACAGTTTGTGCTTGTTGAATGACATATATAACAGCACAAGCTGTCATACTGCAAACATAATAACAAAAAAATAGGTAGGTTTAAGCTGTGAATTATATGTAATGTCTTTACTCATCCAGTGAAAACACTGAAAGACACGTTTGGTAACGTTTGATGTCAGTTTATTTAGTACTCAGCCTGAAAGCAATTTCTCAAATGAATTTATCATACTGATGGGCTGTGTTTCATTATTTTGACATTCTCTGGCTCAATTGATTTTCTCAACAGATACACTAAAATGAAAACCGCCACCAACATCTACATCTTCAACCTGGCTGTTGCAGATGCCTTGGTAACCACCACCATGCCCTTTCAGAGTACAGATTATCTGTTGAACTCCTGGCCGTTTGGAGAGGTGGTGTGTAAGGTTTTCATATCCATCGACTACTATAACATGTTTACTAGTATCTTCACCTTGACCATGATGAGTGTGGATCGCTATGTGGCCGTTTGCCACCCCGTCAAGGCCTTGGATTTCCGGACGCCGATGAAAGCTAAGATCATCAACATTCTCATTTGGGTGCTGTCCTCGGCTGCTGGGATCCCTGCTATGGTTCTCGGGAGCACGCAGACAAACAATGGTAGGGATGAATGATATATACAGTACTATTCAACAGTGTGGGGTTGGTAAGATTTTTCAAATATTTTTGAACTCAGCAAAGCTGCATGTATTTTATAAAAATATAGTGAAAACAGTAATATAGTCAAATATTATTGAAATGTAAAATAACAGTTTTATATATTTAATATGTGTTGGCAAAGCTGCATTTTCAGCATCATCACTCCAGTCTTCAGTGTCACTTGATCCTTCATAAATCATTCTAAAATACTAATTTATTATCAATGTTTAAAACAGCTATGCTGCTTAATATTTTGTTGGAACCTGTGATCTTTTTTCAGGATTCTTTAATAAATAAAAAGTTAAAAAGAACAGCATTTATTTAAAATAGAAATCTTTTGTAACAAATATAAACTACCAGTTAAAAGTTTTTATTCTTAAAAACTGAATTTAATACTTTTATTCAAAACTGTTAAATTGATTTTAAAAAGTGATAGCAAAGACTTATACTGTTAGAAAAGATTTGTATTTTGAATAAATGCTGTTCTTTTTACTTCATCAAAGAATCTTGAAAAAAGAATCACAGATTCCAAAAAAAAATTTAAACAGCACAACTGTTTCCAACAGTTTTATTGATAAGAAAAGTAATAAATCAGCATATTAAAATGATTTCTGAATGATCATGTGAAACTGAAGACTGGAGTTATGATGCTGAAAATTCAGCTTTGCATCACAGAAATAAATTGTATTTTAAAATATATTGAAATTTAAAACCATTATTTTAAACTGTAATAATATTTCACTATATTACAGTTTTTTCTGTATTTTTGATCTTATGCAGCCTTGATGAGAATTCTTTAAAAAACGTGAAAAATATGTAAATCTATCTATCCATAAATCAATGTATAATAATCAGCAGTGACATATGGTTATCATTTAGGAAGAAATCCAAAATTATTTATAGTAAATGATGCGACTGTGAGTTCTCTTCTCCATCCTAATGTATTTGCTGTTCCTTCCCTCAGTGGCTTCATTACAGCACAGATGATTAAGCTGTCCTCACTTGTGATTAATAATTAACTGCTGTTGTTATATTTCTTCTCCAGGCACTACAGAGTGTGCTCTGCAGTTTCCAGACCCGTATATTTACTGGGACACATTGATGAAGATCTGCGTCTTCATCTTTGCCTTCGTAGCTCCTCTCCTCATCATCACGGTGTGCTACACGCTCATGGTCCTGCGTCTCAAGAGCGTACGTCTGCTATCAGGCTCCCGGGAAAAAGACCGCAACCTGAGACGCATCACCCGCCTAGTGCTGGTTGTGGTGGCTGTGTTTGTGGTGTGCTGGACACCCATACACATCTTCATCCTAGTTAAAGCTCTTGAGCCCGGAGTGCCGGAGACCACCGCGGTCATGGCCGCCTACTTCTTCTGTGTGGCACTGGGATACACCAACAGCAGCCTGAACCCCATCCTGTATGCTTTCCTCGATGAGAACTTCAAACGGTGCTTCAGGGACTTCTGCTGCCCAGGTCGGACCACGGGGGACGGGCACGGCGTCAGTCGGGTCAGAAGCACTCTTCGCGAACACACGTGCCCAGCAGAGGCCAAAGGGGATGGGGGCCACGGTCGACCCGTATGACTAGCCGTGGAGCTGTCGTCCTTTCACGGTCGAGAGGACTCAAATGACCTGGGACTGACACAGATCACCACCGCCATCTGAGGATGAGATCGTGCCCTTTATGTTCAGAAATATAGGCTAGCTATTGCAAGAGCAAAAAGGGATCTTTTAGCAAAATCATTGTCTTGTTTCATATTTCCATATTCAGATTTGTATAGTACACTGTAAAAACAGCAACAACAACAAAATGAAATTTACCGTCAAAATGGCAGCTGTGGTTGCCAGATCTTTACTGTAAAAAATATGGTACCACCATTTAAGAATAAAACCCATATGTATTATATAATATTTCATCATCTTATCTAATCTTAAAAAACAGACCTACTGAAATATTAAAATGTGACCCTGGACCACAAAACCAAATTCTTAAGTAGCACAGGTATATTTGTAGTCAAAAAATACATTGTATGGGTCAAATTTATTGATTTTTAAAAAAAATTTGATTAGTAATATGCTTTGCTAAGAATTTCATTTGGACAACTTTAAAGGCGATTTTCAGAATATTTAGATTTTTTGCACCCTCATTTGTATTTCGGCCAAACCATACATCAATGGAAAGCTTATTTATTCAGCTTTCAGATTATGTATAAATATCAATTTTAAAAAAATGATCCTTATGACTGGTTTTGTGGTCAAGGGTCACAAATATGTTTTATACTGTTATAATATGTTGACAACTACCAAAAACACCAAAAGGTGTTATTGAGAAAACTATTCATCACAAGTAACTGTTCCACATTCTGAGATATTATTAATGTTAATATAGAGAAGATATACATTAATATACATCTAAAATAATGCAGTAAACATTCATTTACCAATGTAAGATGAAACATAAAACCCTAATCAGGGTTGCCAGGTTTTCACAACAAAACTCACCCAATAGCTACTCAAAACTAGCCCAAACGCATTTCGAGGAGATAAAGTACACGTACTATTGTTAGGGTTCCCTGGTAAATTCGTATTTCAGGGGCTAAATATGACATTACTGGGGTCGCTTTAACCCACAGACAAAAAACAACCCACGGCAACGGTGTTAAAGTAGCCCAATTCCGCGGGACAAACGCAAACTTGCCAACACTGACCCTAATGTACATAACTAATGAAAAAAAAAACTAAGAAACTGGTATTTCAATCAAAAACCATCAAATGCAGCAAACAGGGAATTCTGGGAATGTCAATTATAAATTATAGGATCACTTGTTATTTTTCACTTTGTTAAATGTCGACTTGTAGATTTATTACAGTTTTTCCCGGTACTTACTATTAACAAATCACCAGGTTTTTACTGTATTTCTACCGTCTTTTTCAAGTGACCGTTTGCAAAGAGCTTGATTGACAGGCGATCTGACCAAATCTGACCATAACACAGAATCCGCCATTTTGTCCGACAAACAAATCAGGAGAGTATTTCAACTTCAGTGGACTTAAAAATGAGAAAAACCGTGTGCATTGACGCCTTTCTGCAGTTGAAATAAAATACGTTCTGATATTCATTCATGTTTATTTTGTGCTTCACGTGTTGCTGCTTGAACTGAGGCAATACAGCGATCTGTCACAACACATTAAAGAGCCACAAAACGATATTTATTGGTCGAATTTCTTTAAAGAAACGACAAAATTTTAAAGCTGAAACCTTGTTTTATACCAGAAGTAACCTGCTCTGTCGGTGTGTTGCCAGTTTCCTCTTTTTTACTGCGTGAGAACACGGTGTGTAGTGTGAGCGTGGCATTGTTTGTCGGACATAGCAACAGTAACTAAGGAGGGCGGGTTTTTGCGAAGGGCCAATTTAAATGTGATCATTTTTACAGTGTAACACCTCATTCAAATCTTTGTTTATTGCATTTTTTTAATGTCCATTGACCAAAGATGCTGTATGATTAAAATCTGGTCCCTCACAATCAAACGCCATGCTCAAAGATCCTTTTACTTAACAAGTCCTTTGGGATATATAGTATAGAACTAGGCACCATATTTTAATTCTAACTTATAGCTTGAGTAAACATGATAAAAAATAGTGTAGCCATAAACAACAAACAAAAACACTGTATATATGCGTCTGTTTGTACTGTAAATATATAAACCTTTATTTTGGATTGTGAAACAGTCCCGTTTTATATAAAAAAGAAAATCAATGTATATTAATCAGCAACGTCCCATAATTATCACTCAGGAAACTATCTCTAATGGCAGAAAAAATAAAAAGTAATGTAGTCTTCAGCAGTTTGAGTAAATTGAGTGTAGTGTTTTTCCAAACTGCTTACTGTCTGATAAGTGCTTTATATTCTCCGTATTTGATTTACATCAAAGGATTATGTCTGAAAAGGATTATGAATGATTATGTATGAAGGATTATGTATCTAAGTTGCCTTAGAGGGAGTCTACAGATTTTTATGTTGTTGTTTTTTTGGGAATAGGGCTTTAAAACAACCAACTAAAAGACTGAATCTACTTAGTCAGGTTGTTTATGCTTAATACAGTGTATTATCATTTCTATAGACGTACAAAAAAGATGTACATCTCTATTGCATGTTTGACAATGAAAATGTGGGAATCTTTAGTAAATACAATTTATGATGAAAAGAAAATACAAAATAATTTCTGTGGTACGGTAGATTGGCAGTAATACATCTCAAGAAAAACAGTTTAAATGTACATTGTTTATATTATTGATGTAAGTATATGTAATGTTGCCTTTAGCTTGTGAAGGATTATATATATATATATATATATATATATATAATGTACACATCTTGATGTTCTTAAAAATGTAATCTGTTACTGTAGTTTTGTTCCTTGGGTGTGTGTGACTTTAATATTCACTTATCAAAAATATATTATGACATCATCAGTGCTCTATTGCCACAACAGTATTAGGAATTGCAAAATTCTTTTGACAGATGTAACGCCCTTTGTGCCTTTGGTTTTTTGTAAATCAGTATATATGACATTACTGCAAACATTTAGTCATCTTAGATGCTTTATAGTGTGATATGTAGGAAAATGAAGCGCATTAGTACCATTAGATGCTTCTGTAAGTTCCACTGTACTTTCAGTAATGTGCTTGTACACTGTTACAGTATATCACGGCAGATTTTAAATTTGTTTCAGCTTGTGTTTCAATATGTGCAATTTTTGAAAAAAAAAAATGAAATGAAATGAAATGAGCTTTGCCATCAGTTGTATCTTGCCTGTATAATAATATTACCTGTATCTGAAAATTATATTGTCAATAAATTGAACTGTAAGAATCAGTGTTGCAGTGAGTCATGTTCTGTTCAGAGATGTCAATTATGGGGTTTTCATCCATCACAACTGAATGATGTGTCCGAAATATCATACAAGACAACAAAGCCAGATGAAAGAAGCGTAAGCACGTAACAAAGGCAGTATCGCCATGGCAACCCATTGTGCATCTTATAGCCTAATTCAAACAGCAAGAGACACATTCTTTTTTCCACACCTTTGATGCTTGTCAGTATAATGAGAACATCTCAGATGACATGATGATGAAGGCTTGAAATCAATGGACAGTGCGTCTAGCCTTAATATAGAATATATATATACACACACATTTCCAGTCAAAAGTTTGTGAACAGCAAGAATTTTAATGATTTTCAAGAAGTCTCGTCTGCTCACCTAGCATGCATTTATTTGATTCAAAGTACAGCAAAAACAGTAAAATGTTGAAATATTTTTACTATTTCAAATAAGTGCTTTCTTATTTATATGAATATATTTTAAAATATAATTTATTTCAGTGATTTCAAAGCTATCACTATAATCACTATAATATACTGATTAGCTGCTCAAAAAACATTTATTATTATTATTATTATTATTATTATATTGAAAACAGCTGAGAAGATTTTTTTCAGGTTTCTGATGAATAAAGTTCAGAAGAACAGCATTTATCTGAAATAGAAATCTTTTGTAACGTTATAAATGTCTTAATAATCACTATCGATCAATTTAAAGCACCCTTGCAAAATAAAAGTATTAATTTCTAGAATCTAATAAATAAAACATAAAAAAATTATTGACTCCAAGCTTTTGAATGGTATAGTGTATTATATTACAAAAGCTTTTTATTTCAGATAAATGCTGAGCTTTGGATCTTTTCATCAAAGAATCCAAAAACAAAGTACTTAACTGTTTTAAATATTGATAATAATAATAATAATAATAAATGTTTCTTGAACAGCAAATTAGCATATTAACATGATTTCTGAAGGATCATGTGACACTGAAGACTGGAGCAATGATGCTGAAAATTTAGTTTTGATCATAGGAATAAACGACATTTTAAGATATATTCAAAAAGAAAGCAGTTTATTTTAAAAATATTTCAAAATATTTCTGCTTTTGGTGTATTTTGGAAGAAATAAATGCAAGCTTGAAGAGAATTCTTTAAAAAAATGTTCAAAATATTACTGTTCAAAAACTTTTGACTGGTAGTGTATTTTCTCTCTGTGTTATGGAATTAACATAAAATGTCCATTAAAAATATATAATAAATTCAAAATGTTCTAATTTTGTTCTGTCATGGAACATCAAAAGAGATATTTTTAGTAGTCCAAATGCTCATTTCCAAGTACACTAGAAGTGGACAGGAACCGTTCTGCTTAATAATTCCTCACTTTGGAACGACATGAAGATGAATAATGATGGCAGAATTTACATTTTTGGACAGTTCTTGTTAAAGTGCATTCAGTATTTTTCATACACCATCCTTCGTTGAGCTTAAAATGATGGTAGGACTTCAAGGAACCGAAAATTACAGGTTTTTCCGCCACCCAGAGTTGTCCATAGTACCTTGTCAGATTATGTGCACATTAACACTTTTCAGAGACGCTTCTTTCAGTACTCAGTTAAATCAGTTCTGGGTAAGTCTGATGAAGTGTTAACGTTGCCATGGTAGACATTAATGGATAAACATAGCGCTTCAAGGTCACTCTGTGAGACTGTGTAACATCTGTTTGTCAGAACAGCCCTAGAGAAGGAACATCTACAATTCATTTCCATGGAATCCGTGAGGTGTGTAATTACAAATATATTCTGAGAGAAAGTGACTTGTCAGTATACACCTGCCATCATTTTTTTAAATCGAAATACTAGTCTACCATCTTTTGAAATGGGGTATCTGACTGAATGGGGTACACTTATATCATTAGTTCGTTGTGGTTATATGAACATCAGGGTTGCCAGGTTGATAAAACCCGTTCAATTGCTATTCAAAACCATAGACTGTAAAAAATATGGACGTTGTGTCCGTGACGTCACCCGTAGGTTTCTGAAGAGCATTTTTGAAGCTTTTAGTGGGCTGAAGTCGGCCGTCGTCATCTTCGTATCGCGTCACTGCACCACTTCCGGATAATCGAAAATGGGCAAAGAGGCGGGACGTGGGTGGACCTGGTTGCTGAAACCACGCCCACCTAGCGCGACGGTGGTGACAGCAGCGACAATCTCTGTCACTCAGGTTGCCATGCAGAACTTTAAGGCTTAATATAATTTAAACGGATGAGTTAAAAAAAAAATTCACTCCCCTCACAGTTGACATGAAGGCATGAGCTATATAGACCAACATACACCGTTTTTGGCAGGTTTTCCCTGGTAAAATTAGCATTCCAGGGTCTAAATATTACGTATCAGGGTCGCTTCAACGGACATGAAAAACAACCCGCGGCAGCAGTGTTAAAAACACTGGGGAAACCGCGGACTTGGCAACACTGATGAACATGATAGTGTACTGAATGTTGCTAAACTAAAATGTAAAAAACACTTTTTGAACGCAGCCTCAAATTATCTACAGTAAATAAAAACAGTTAATTCAGTAATTGATAGATAAATTAATCAAAAACACATTGATAAAAATGTAAAACAAACAAGCAAAGAAATACAAAAATATCAATCATGATGAGCCATGAAATATATCAACCTAATAATAAGCCAATAGAAGTAATATTTAATGTATACTTAGATATAACTATACATGAACAAATGAATGTAGGTAATATATTTATTTATTTATAAGACGAAACAATTTCAAGGAGGAAATGAGACGAAACAAAAACACATTCAGCTATAACCTACATAAGAAGCACTGAATTTAAAGAATTTCTAAAGCTTTATCACTGGGAACCAATAGAAAAATAGAAGATAATAATCCTTAGCCGTGACTTTTATTATGGTGTGTATTCTACGACCAACCGGAACAAGCCCGCTGTGATCAGCATTTAAATACCTTAACAAAGCAAATAAGTGGCAGTTCCGTTTAAAAATGAACCGAATTTTCGGTCGCAGCAAACAAACGCCTACTCCCAACCTTTCTGACTGCATAGGCAATGTAAGTAGTGTATTGTTTTGACTGTCTCACAGAACATGAGTGCAGCATCCTGATTGGTGTTTGCATGTCAGACATGGATGTGCTGTGGATGCTGTCTGTGTGCTGTTCCCGTTATAGGTGGACACGAGGATCGAGTCCATCGATAAGAAAATAGCGAGAATCGACGCAGAGCTAATGAAGTATAAGGACCAGATGAAAAAGATGAGGGATGGACCCTCAAAAGTGAGCATCAGAGACTCGAGTTGATATGTCAACATGCAATAATGCAGTATCTCTTTATAACTATACAGGCAACTCTGTTTTGTACAGTGTAAATGTAGTATTGAGATACTATTATAGATTTATTGATATTTTGAATTCAATTTAGTTCAGGTTTAAGTCATTTTGTTTTGTTTTTGTCATTTTTGTTATTATTTTTTGTTTATTTTTATTTATTTTGTGTATTTTTTTATTATTTTAGTTATATTAGTATTTAATGTTTTCCAGTATCATTTAAGAATAATCCAAAGAGCACCTTGTGCATCATCTGACCTTTAAGAGTTCACAAGTTCACAAATTTAGTTCATTTTAATTTTGAATCCTGGAATTTCAGTATGGTCTCAAATATTTGGATCCCAATTATAAATCATACACAATTCTGTAAGTGTGAGATGAACAATCTCTTTACAGAATGCAGTGAAACAGAAGGCGATGAGGGTGCTGAAACAAAAGAGAATGTGAGTCCCCTCCTACTGATATTTATTTGCAATGTGTAAAATGTTTGTTTCAATATTGAAATGAGATAGAAGTGATACGAAGGTTTTATAATAATCTGTTTTTACTTTTTTTCACTGTATTATGCAGGTATGAAGGTCAAAGAGATCAGCTTTCCCAGCAGTCATTTAATATGGAACAAGCCAACTATACAATCCAGTCTTTAAGGGACACCAAAACAACAGTAAAGACTTTTTATTTAACTTTACTGCTGTCCATATTATTCCCAGCAAACAACTGCGTTGTTTATTACATTTTTCATCTATAAAATATTAAATATATATATCTTGGGATATATATATCTTACTGTTCAAAAACATTTGACTGGTAGTGTGTATATGTGTGTGTACACATACACACTACCAGTCAAATGTTTTTGAACAGTAAGTTTGTTAATGTTTTTAAAGAAGTCTCTTCTGCTCACGAAGCCTGCATTTATTTGATCCAAAGTATAGAAAAAGCAGTAATTTTAAAATATTTTTACTATTTAAAGTAAGTGTTTTCTATTTGATTATATTTTAAAATGTAATTTTTTCCTGTGATTTCAAAGCTGATTTTTTTGCTTAATTATTACTCCAGTCACGTGGTCTTTCAGAAATCATTCTAATATTCTGATTTGCTGCTCAAAAAACATTTATTATTATTATGTTGAAAACAGCTGAGTAGACTTTTCTTCAGAAGAACAGCATTTATATGAAATAGAAATCTTTTGTAACATTATAAATGTATTTATCATCACTTTTAAGCAATTTAAAGCATCCTTGCTATCCTTTCTATTCATCAAATAATCCTGAAAAATGTATTAAACTGTTTTAAATATTAATAATATAATAATAATAAATGTTTCTTGAACAGCAAATCAGCATATTAGAATGATTTTTGAAAGATCATGTGACACTGAAGACTGGTGTAATGATGCTGAAAATTTAGCTTTGATCACAGGAATAAATTACATTTCAAAATGTATTCAAATGGAAAGCAGTTATTTTAAATAGTAAAAATATTTTACAATATTACTGATTTTGCTGTATTTTAAATCAAATAAATGCAAGCTTGGTGAGCAGAAAATAATTCTTTAAAAACAGTTTTTCTGGGGTCCGAATTGTCCCCCACTTTATTGAATTTTTCATTTACTTTATTCATTCATATTTATTTATTTCAACTGTTTGATTCTACATATGTTTTATACTTTTTGTAGGTGGAGGCTATGAAGATTGGAGCAAAAGAAATGAAGAAAGCATATAAACAAGTGAAGATGGATCAGATTGAAGTATATACACTAATCATTTTGATATTGGCTGTTTTAAGCAATATTTTTGATTGATGATCTGTGATAAATAATGTACACTTTTCATTTCTAATCTTTGTGACTGATAGGACCTGCAGGATCAACTGGAGGACATGATGGAAGAGGCCAACGAGGTTCAGGAAGCCCTCAGCCGCAGCTATGGCACACCAGAGATCGATGAGGATGAACTAGAAGCAGGTAATTGTGTGTGTGTGCTTGTGTGTGTATATGGAGCCTAAAGCTTCACTTTTTTCCTTGCTGCAGAGCTGGATGCTCTGGGAGATGAGTTACTGCTGGATGATGACAGCTCCTACTTAGATGAAGCCTCGTCTGCACCCTCCATTCCTGAAGGAATGCCAAGCGACACTAAAACCAATAAGGTGCAGATTACATTGACAAAACTGTCAATAACAAAATCTTTATATTTATTATCATTCGTTATTATTTGTCTTTTTTGTCATATTTGTATTTGTATCTCTCAGGATGGCGTTCTGGTCGATGAGTTTGGCCTACCACAGATTCCTGCCACATAAGAATCTGTTCTCTGATCAGTGTTTTGTTTACATCTGGAGGAGTTTTTCTTGTGCTGATGGTATTGAACATGTGTTGTATTCACTGGCCAGTCTAGCACATGGCATTGTAACTTCTGTTTACTGTTTAATCTGATCACATGAAGCGTGATTTTTCAGTTTTATTTAGAATTTGGTTATGTAAACATGTTTTTGCTTGATTTCCATAACCCAGTAAATTCCGACGAGATCACAGTTTTTTAGATATCCACGTAAAACTCTTGGCATATCCCTTTATTAATCAGAATTTTGGATGACTTACTTTTCGTAGTATCTGGATGATATGAGATACAAACAGTTTGGGAATGTCAAGTTATTTAGGAAAGTTATTTTTGGAGCAGCGTGGATATACAAAGTAACAGTAATATTGCAAAATGTTATTACAATATAAAATAATGGTTTTTATTTTAATATACTTTAAAATATAATTTATTCCTGTGATGCAAAGCTGAATTTTCATCAGCTGTTAGTCCAGTCTTGTCACATGATACTTCAGAAATCATTCTAATGTGCTGATTTATTATTGGAATGATCAATGTTGGAAACAGTTGTGCTGAATAACAAGTTAAAAAGAACAGCATTTCTTCAAAATTAAATCTTTTCTAACAGTGTAATCTGTGCTGTCACTATTTATTAATTTAACACATCCTTTCAAAAAAAGAAAGAATACAAATTTACTGACCCCAAACTTTTGAACAGTAGTGTCTATTGTTAGAAAACAGTTCTATTTTAAATATTTAAATGTTCTTTTTAACCTTTTATTGATCAAAAAATCCTACAAAAATCACAAGTTCCAAAAAATATTTAGCAGCACAACTGTTTCCAATAAAATCAGCATATTAGAATGATTTTTGAAGGATCATGTGACACTGAAGACTGGAGTAATGATTCTGAAAATTCAACTTTAATTACAGACATAAATTACATTTCAATGTCTATTAATATAGAAAAACATTGTTTTACATTGTAATAATATTTCACAATATTACATTTTTCCCCCAGTTTTTTTGATCAAATGAACACAGCCTTGATGAGCATAAGAAACATATATAATTTTTTTGTTGTTTTAACTTTAAAACACCTCATTCTTGAATGTTGTTAATTACATATAAACTCAATAATTCATAATTTATTTTAAATTTAATTATATTAAACTCAAAGCTCTTGTTAAGATGGAGTGTGTCTTGCTTCACTCTGGACTCTGAAGCTTGTTAAAATTATTGTTCATGGTTCTGGGTAGCATCAATGAACAGCCATCAACTAGTCCAAATATTGCTTTAATAATTAAAATTACCTGGTTTTCTTGATAACAGACTTCATTAATGGATATACGTAAAGATCTGGAATATTCTGTAATGTGAAATGCATCACTGGAGAGATACAATAAAAGGGGGTATTTGAAAACAAAGGAGCATTTTTGTGGGATCATTTGGCTATTCATGGAGCAATAACACATTTCAGAAGAAAGAGATTGAAGAAGAGGTATTACACAGTTGCATTATATACAACATTAGCTGCCACAAAAAAAGTTCCTTCAGAGTGCCTTCAGCACTTCTTTATGCATAGGTTGATTAGCGTATATGGTATTTTCTTAAAGCGAATGATAATTGCATAATGTACTGTTTTTTTCACATCACAAAATGACATTCTTACAAAAAGTCTATTAGGTTTCTAAATCGTTCCGAATTATTCTTGATTAAATAAAACGATACAGAAGGACACATTGACGCTATGAAGAAAAGGGGCGTGACGTACATACAGGCGTCACTTCCGGTTGCATGTGTACACACTGTAAAGTTGTGAAGCGTTAGCTAACAGTGTGCCGATATGGCGGAGAACACTATGACAGTGACAGTTGCTTATGGTAAAGATAAATGATACCGTTTTATATTTTAAAACTTGAAGATATATCGAAAATAAATGTAGTCGATATTTTTATGGAGGCTTTTTATACGGTACGACAGTGTTGAAGCTAGCTACCTGTAAATGAACTGAACATCCCTGAAAACTACAGACGTTTATTTCAATATTAGTCACACCTCGAGGTTATGTATGTTACATTTAGAGTTTTCAGGTTAATTGTAATCTAATTACGGTTAGTTAGGTGGTAAATGTCAACGCTGGATTTGCAGATACAGTGCCAGTTAGCTCTCTGAATCATTTTGAATATCAAACCTGTCTTCCTCTGTTTATAATGACTGTTTTTGTCTCAGGCACAAACAAACACAGCATCACTTTAACAGCAGAGGATGGACATGAACCACTGTTAAAGGATTTGTGTGAAGCACTGACAGAAGCCACAGGAGTACCAGTACCATCCCAGAAAGTCATATTTAAAGGTAATACAGTATACTCCGCTTCAGATACGTTTCTTAGCTTTGTGTGTTACCCTTACTCATCTGTAAATGGCCACTGGTGTTTTGGGTATAAACTTAAGTAATTATCTTTAGTTGAACTCTCTAGAACGATGCAGGCAACTGTAACAGCGTATTGTTAAATGCAAGAATATCTGGATCACTGAGTAGTAATGTAATGTTGTTCTGGCTGTAGGGAAATCACTGAAGGAGATGGAGGAGCCTCTGTCCAGTTTTGGAGTAAAGCAGGGTTGTAAACTGATGATGATTGGAAAGAGGGTAAGATGTGTCCTTCATTAATTCATACAGATAGAACTGAAACTATTTCTGAGTCTGACAAGCTTGTTTGTTTTTACAGAACAGCCCTGAGGAGGAAGCAGAACTTAAAAAGCTCAAAGACATTGAAAAGTCAGTGGAACAAGCTGCCAAGAAGCTCGAGAAGGTGGATGGTGAACTCACAGGACTAAAGAATGTATGTGTGACATGAATGAAAAAATTCTTTATTTTTCTTCTGAAACACTGTACTTGTTATATGAGGCTCGGCAGTATGGTTATTTCCTAATTTAATGGATTCTTTTTAGGGTTTTCTTGCAAAAGAGTTGCAAGCTGAGGCTCTTAACAAACTGGACCACAGGGTGAAAGTTGCCGCTGAGCAGTTTATGAAAATCCTAGAGGAAATAGATGGAATGGTAATTGTTTTTCATTTTCATCAATCTTCCGGTGAAATTAAAGTCTTATCTCTTGTGACGTATGTTGGACTTCTCGCAAGCCTGCATTCATATTTGAGTGCAACGCCACACATCTCAAAATCCAATCAGCAACTGATGGGTAGAATCAAGTTCCCACTTTATTGTTTTTTGTCTTTTTTTAATAATCTGTTACATTCAGATGTACAGTATTACACAATAAGGACAACAACAATCTGCTGGTGCTTGTTTCATCGCAAACTAATTATTATTATTATAATTCAGAATTTTTTTTTTTTTTACCTTATATTAGACTGTATTGTACATATGTAAATGCCGTTGCTTTGTAAAGCTTATTTGTGCCTTTTTATATCGATTATTTACAGAGCTTGCCTGAGAGTTTTAGTGATTGCAGGATGAAGAAAAAAGGACTTGTGAAAACCGTTCAGGTATGATTATGACTTATTAAAGGAATAGCTCACCCAAAAATTAAAATATGCTGAAATTTACTCACCCTCAGGCCATCCAAGATGGAGATGAGTTTGTTCACTTGCGTTGAATGCTCTGCAGTGAATGGGTGCCGTCAGAATGAGAGTCCAAACAGCTGATAAAAACATCACAATAATCCACAAGTAATTCACATGACTCCAGTCCATCAATTAACATCTTGTGAAGTAAAAAGCTGACAAATCAATCATTA
Source organism: Labeo calbasu (assembly GCA_019740295.1). NCBI lineage: Eukaryota > Metazoa > Chordata > Actinopteri > Cypriniformes > Cyprinidae > Labeo > Labeo calbasu. Next base: position 42,768 of record JAHKKF010537399.1, read on the forward strand.
AGGCTTTTTAACTTCAAACCATCACTTCTGGCCAAAATACAAAGTCCATCCTGTTGTCATATTAGTTCAAAACTGTTTTGTACTGTTTTCACTTATAAGTGGTGCGTGATCTGTACACATTTCTCTTCTGATTAAGACAAGATTAATTTTTTACCAGGAAGCAACAGTTTAAAGTTTGAAACATCCTAATAATAGAGTTTTTTCTTACAAACATGCAGCATTTTGCCTCACAAGATGTTAACTAATGGACTGGAGTTGTGTATTGTGACATTTTTCTCAGCTGTTTGGACTCTCATTCTGACGGCACCCATTCACTGCAAAGGATCCATTAGTGAGCAAGTGATGTAATGCTACATTTCTCCAAATCTGTTCCGATGAAACAGATTTACGTCTTAGATGGCCTATTAATTTTTGGGTGAACTATTCTTTTAATATTTGGTTTCTAGACTTTAACGTACCCATTATTTGATTTCATTTCTTAAATCTTGTTCTCTTTATTTTTCTCACACTCAGGGTTTCTTAGCTCAGTGTGACAAAATTGAAGCTGGAATATCAGACCACTTGGCTAAGATTCAGACAAAAAACTTAGCCTTAGCAGAATGATCATGAATTAAGACTCCTGACATCAGTAGTTACTGGTGCTGCAAATGAAGAACCTCACTGAGAACTTTGGCACCGGAGGTGGTCCCGCAGTTCGCCTACACCCCACAACCTACACATGCACCAGTCATACAGAGAACAACAGGCAGCATTTGAAACATTTTGAAATCGTTTTCTTTATGAGTTTAGATTCTTCATGCTAATTATTGCAAACACTTATGGCTAGGTTTAGGGAGTTTTGACCATCTGGACCACCCTGGTCTCTCTTTAACCTTTATCTAGCCTGACAGATGTTGGATTTATAGTCTTATTTTGATAAAAGAGAAAAAAATAACGGTGCTGGAAGAATATCCTTTTAAAGGATCGAACATAAATGATCTAATTCAATAAATCCTTTTTGTGCAGTAAAACCTTGATTAAAAAAATGTTCTATTTATGAAAAGAGTGAACATGTGGGAAGCTAAAGGTTGTAGAATTGATAGTCCTTGTTTTGTTTTTATCATGATTAAATCTCAGGGTGCTTCGAACCACTGGTGGTTTTCCCCATAAATATCCGTCTCAAATGTTGTTGTGAAGTTACTGAGAGAAATTAAACATTTGAAGACAACTTTTGTGTCATCTCAGTAAATCTTTGGCAGTTTGTCCTGTTCTGTACATTGCTAAATCTACTAGGTTTCACTGATATTATGAATTAAAATCCTGTTTTTTAAGTGTAAAAAAAGTCATAAAATGTCAAACATTCTAATGAAAATTTGATGACTTAACTTATTTTACAAATTATTTATTACAAAGTGTAAACATCCAGCAACTCCAGGCTACATTGAATAATTCCAGAATTTATTTCTCAACATATACATACCAGAACAGCATTCATTCACTTTGAGGTTTACCACAGATTACATGTCTATATATTTCATAGTTATGTACAAGTCTACTTAAGAGACTGTTTAAGAAGAGGTCCAGTACAGTCAAATGATTTTACCTTGCTGATGAATGTATCCCTTTGCACTAGCCCATGAATGTGGGGAAAAGAAGACAATTAAACATGTTTGTAGTGTTACAGTGTAGTTTTCATTAGTTTCAGTAGTGCTCGGCCTTGTCCTAATCATCCTTATCTTTAGCACCGTGTTTCAGGATGCGTGTGAATTCTACGTAGTTGAAGTTTCCTTTCTTGTCAATAGGGGCCTCTCTAAACAGCTCGTCTACTTCTTCATCTGTGAACCTGTCTCCCATAGTGGTCAAGAGCTCCCTCAGGTAGTCCTCCTGAATAAAACCTAAGACAAATGAGGCAAACTGGTTATCAACATTGAAAATAACTTAAATGTTTATTCAAACACATTCCTCTAATTTGGGTAATTCAGACAAATTAACAGATTACCAGTGTTTAAGAAGTTCACTTTCAGAATGAAAATTTCCTGATAATTTACTCGCCGCCCATGTCATCAAAAATGTTCATGTCTTTCTTTCTTAAGTCACAAGGAAATTAAGGTTTCTGAGGAAAACGTTCCAGGAAATTTCTCCATATAGTGGATTTAGGTAATGCGTGAAGTGGAGCTAGTGCAAGATGAGCATTTGTGGTTAAAAAGTATATAAATTTGTATTTTTCTTAGAAAAAGGCCGAATGTTTTGTTAGATAAGACTATTATTCCTCAGCTGGGATCATGTAGAGCTCTTTGAAGCGGCATTTAAAGCGCAATTTGGACCTTCAACCCATTGGGCACCATTGAAGTCCACCATAATAAAGTAAGAAAGACATGAATATCTTGGATGACATGGGAGTGAGTAAATTGTCAGGAATTCTTCATTCTGAAAGTGAACTTCTTTAAGTGATATTTTATTTCAGCGGTCTGATCATACTCACCCGTTCCCTCTTCATCAAAACAAGCAAATGCGTTTTTGATAACATCCTCAGGATCTGTGCCATTAAGTTTCTCTCCAAACATTGTGAGGAACATGGTGAAGTTAATGGGACCAGGGGCTTCATTCATCATCGCTTCGAGGTATTCATCTGTGGGGTTCTTACCTGCCAATGACATTACCTGTCAGTCAAAAGCAGTTTGCATTTAAAAGCAGTTTGCTTTTAAACAGATAGTTCACCCATAAATGGAAATTCTGTCATCATTTATTCAGCCATCAAGTTGTTTTAAACCTGTATGAGTTTCTTTCTTATGTTGAGCACAAAAGAAGAATATTGGTAACCAAACATTTGACAGTAGCCATTGACATCCACAGTATGGAATAAAATACAATGGGGACCCATCGATCATTCAAAACATCTTCCTTTGTGTTCAGCAGAAAAAAGAATCTCATACAGGTTTGGAACAACTGGAGGGTGAGTAAATGACAACAGGGCTTTCTTTTTTCGGGAGAACTGTCCGTTTCAGTTTCTGGCATTTAAAATATGATTTCAAAATATTTTATTTCAATCCTTAAAGCAGCTAAAAAAAACTCTCTAAATGACTTGCAATATATTGATTTTCTAAAGATAAAGTTTGAATCTGATTTTTCCAGAATTCTATAAATACTATTAGAATATTAGCATATAATTCGTTTTATTTAGAGCTTAGTTTATGCTAATGTTTTTAATAGTATTTATGTAAAAAAAAGTGTTGGAAAGTGATGACCATTTCTGTTTTTTTACACCTTTCGGGTTTGCCAACTCTACCTATAGTTCTTACCTAATGAGGCCAACATGTCATGCAGATCCTCCTTATCAATGAAGCCGTCACGGTTTTGATCAATCATGTTAAAGGCTTCTTTGAATTCCTGGATCTGGGACTGGTCGAACATGGCAAACACGTTTGACGTGGCCCGCTGGGGGCGCTTTTTGGTGGTTTTTCCCTTAGCCCTTTTGCTAGACATTTTGACAGTTCTGTTCTATTAAAACTGAAATAAAAAAGACATATTGCTTGTTAGGCTTAGACGTTAGTGAAACACACTCAGCAAAGATTATACAAATACATGACCTATTAATGACGAAAACTCATTCAGCAACCATGTCCTTGTCAGCCACAATGCCTTTTGCTTAATTTTAAACAAATTACTTTTAAGACAAACAGATTATCGTGTATATAAGACTGTAGTTATGAGTTTGTTTAGCTAACTGCGTTAACATTAGCTGAACAGCTCACTAGCTAACTATGTCAACAACTGAGTAACGTTACTTCAGTTCTTTACAGCTGACGTTATGTTTATTTTGATAACGTTACGTTATATTATTTTAGTTCCTTCGTCCACATACAAACATAGCGTCTTTGTAAGAGAACTAATGGTCAATAATAAAGCTTGTTGTGTTGACAGGAAGCAGATAACACATAATTACAAATAAGCTAGCTAGCAACGGAGCTGGCTGGCTTGACTTCAGTGTCTGTTTCGGTGTATAATAAAAATTCTGAAACTATAACGTCAGATAAAACGCATAAAAATATCTCCAACTAGATCTGAGATACTAACGCCGTAAATTTATTAAAATTTTAACATACATACCTATCCCCGTAAAAAAAAAAGGCAGGACACCTAAACAACGGCTGCCACGCTGGTCACTCTGATGCCCCACAGCACCCCTCTGTAGATTAGTGCAATGGGAAAGTCCCGTCGACAGATCATTACATCACCGACTGGAATAGCCCATGCGTTATCCTGCAGGGGTAGGTTCAAATGAACAAATAGGAAGAATGCCAAAATGAGTCAGTGAGAATATTGCAGTAAGGTAACGGGTGTGATTATTGTATTATGGTTTCTGTATATTACTTATAGTTTAATTATACTTTAATTAAGTTAATTTGTATGTCATTGTATGTCACTAAAATAATGTATAATATTACACAAAGCTACTTTGAAAATATTTTTGTTGTACAATTTAAAAATATAGATTTTTAAAAATAGTTTACTATTAATGTAATACTTATTTTAATAGGACAGCAGATGAATCTTCGAACATTCAAGTACAAAACACTGAAAGGGACAGTAAATAGTTTAAAAACGTATCAAAAACAACCAATATCATTTATATCTATCAGTGTAGCTGTTATAAATTACACAACAGTTTCTTTAATTTTAACGTACTCTGTGAGTTGCACAAATTGCTGTTTTGGATTCTTTTTGAACTTTAATTTGCCGGGATATTAGATAACTACTAACTGGTAAAAACGCAAATGAACATATTGTTTAATCCAATGTTTAAAATAAAAACAATATTACACTCAGTCACTTCTGTTCTACTGGAGTTAATTTACTTGCGGCACAAGGCCTATAACAGCAGTCTTATGATATTCCTAAAATATTGTTGCGTAGCTTTTGTTGTCTAATTGCGTTTATAAATTGAATTACGCGCGTTGCCAAAGTTCACATGTTGAAACTGCCTGCCCCCTAGTCAGGGTCTATATTTAACAGACCTAGTGGCCATACAAGGTCGTGGCTGGACGCTGCAATCTGCAGAGTGGCAGCATTATTTTTGTTCAGTGAAGTCCCGTCTTGTCGGCTGCCCCATACCCGCCGCTGTGCCTGGATTTTCACTGCCTTCTCATTTTTTTTTTGGAGTTTGCCTCTTCTTCTTTTTGCAAAAGCAACTTTGACTTGGTAAGTGTATTTGTATTTCTAATCGAGGCTAGCCCTGGCCCAAATAAAGGAAGTAATGTATTACTCATCCAGTTGTCTTTGACAACTTAGTCTACATTTAGGAATTAGTTACCATCACAACAGACTAAACTAGTTGCTTATATAATTGTATGGTGTCTGATATTATACTTTGAATACTAGGAACAGTTTTGTAGAACCATGTGGCCTATTTAATGTTAGCTATTGTGATATTACGTCATTTTAATTAATTGTGTCCTTTTAAAGTGAGGAAGAATGTGTCCGTTACTATTTTGGAACAGTAAAGAAAGATACATAGACAAATGTCTTGGATATGTGTGTTAGCTCATACAGTGCTTCTAAAAAACAACTGAAAGCCAAATAGTGGAATTTACAGTTTTAGAAAAAAATGCATAAAAAGTATGTATTTAGGCCTGCAGTTTTTGACTGGGATCAGTAACATCAATGTACCTTATTTACTAAAGTTTCAGAGTAGTACCTTAAGGGTAGCTACATATTGGACTTTATATATTGGATGTCCCTTTAAGGTTGCTGCCCCTGTGACAAGCTGCTATCCCCCCCTATTTTTCTAAAAGTGCATATTCATGATTAAAATAGTAAGTGTTTGGAGTCAGGTGTTGTTTTTTGTGCATTTCAATTAACATTCACTGGAAATTGTACTTGAGACTGCAAGCGGAGAGAGAAAGGGTTCCTTGGGCCGATCTAAAAGCACCTCAGGATGTCACAATCCTTAAAACTACAAAAGGAACAGCAGCAACGGGACCTTGAGACGCACTTTGAGAGCAGCTATCACCAAGGCTCCCTGTCATCTGTTAGCCGCCAGTCTTATGCTGCTTATGTGAGCAGCAGCAGCAGCAGCCATGGGTAAGAGGACATAGGGGACAGTGTCCCTGTGCTCATGCTGCCCTGAAGAATGGCCCCCTATAGAGCAACCCCCTCACAAGCGCTGCTTTTTAGATACCAGTGCTTTTATAACACATTCCATGCTGTTTACTTGAACATGTGTGCATCATAAGAAGTACGTCCACCATAACCCTTTCATTATAACCTTTTGATGTTTGTTTGCTTTAACAGATCAGCAGAGTACCTCTAAAAATCTGTCGTCTTTTTGTTTCACTAATGTTACAAAGAACACTAATGCATTTTCTTTCATTATCTGTTATCAGTTTCAGTTTGTGATGACCACAAATTACATCAGAGCTTATTGCAATAACAAGAAATAACTATGACCAATGACAACATGGATTTTAATATAAAGTCATCTACATGGCATGTGCAAAGATAGTATTTTCAGCTATTAGAGTTGGACATTTTTGAGTAAATAAACATTGGTGGTGTATGCAGATGCTTCATTGTGCAACAATTTAACAAGCAAAAATCTGTCATATGCTCTGTAGACAAATAGATTTTTATTGATAATGTATAAATCGTTTAGACAATTATATATGCTTTTGTAAAAGCCTTAAGTCAGTATCATTTAAAGGGATAGTTCACCCAAAAATTTAAATTCTGTCATTAATTACTCACCTTTATGTCCAAACCTTTTAAGACATTTATCTTCAGAACACAAATTAAGGTGTTTTTGATGCAATCTCTCGCAAATGTGACACAGAAGAGAAAAAATTTGAGAAATTCTCATAGCTTTATAAAATTGCGGTTGAACCACTGATGTCACCTAGATTTTTATCATCGACATCCTTACTACTTTTTCCAAACCTTGAATGTGTCAGTTGTATTGCAGGGTCAGAAAGCTTTTGAATTTCATCAAAAATATCTTAATTTGTGTTTCGAACATGAACAAAGGTTATACGTGTTTGGAATGTAGATAAAGCCAGAATTTTAATTTTTGGATGAACTGTCATTAAGTTTAGTTATTAAAGTGTTTCAGTTCCTGTTGAATAACTTTACTTCAGCATCACTTCACCAATCAGAGAAGTTACTGTTGCCATAGGAATGAATATTGGTTCTAAAGTGCGTAGCAGCGACCACCCACTCCTGTGACACAATGCAGATTTTCCCTACAATCTCTAAACTGCTTATATATAAATGTGTCTGATTATACAAACAGTTGCGCTGTCTCACACTCACTTCACTGGTTGAGCAAATATTGCTGTGTCTGACTGATTCTCTCATTATTTACACTATAGTTAGTTTGTAATGTTGTGATTCATCTCATAGTTGCTAAACTTTTTATAGAATATTTTTTTTGAAATCCTTACAGAGAACATGCATAGAAAAAATACTGCCGTTTGAGTACGCAGTGGCTGTTTTGCTTTCTTGATGGCCATATGCATTGAAAATATGTTTATAAATATTTAGGTCAGAGTCTTTTGTTATAGAGGAGCTTATGTGCTGTTGAGGACTGCATGGTGCCTTGACCCTGTGGGTAGAAGAATTTGAGCCGCTGAGGGAGTGAGCCAAAGTTATTAATGGTCTTAAGGATTATTTATAGTCACTGAAACTTGAAATCACAGTAGTTGAGCTGGACTGTAACTGTACATAAACTGTACAACACTTTTGAGATAGCTTAATGGGATAATTAATCTCATTGTTTAGTAGACTCATCCTTCTTTTGTTACAAGCCTGTATGATTTTCATTCTCTTGTGAAGCATAAAAGAAGATATTTTGAGAAATACCTGACTGTTTTTGTCAGTAGGCTCCAGTGTTGTTTGGTTCCCAACCGTCTTCATAATAATTATCGTCTTTTGTGTTCAACAGTAAAAAGAAAGTCACACAGGCTTGTTAAACACATAACGCTAAATGAAACAATTTTCATTTTTGAGTGAGCAGTCTCTTAGTCCCCCTGTAGTCAAAATTTTTATCCCTCAAAACTGATCTTTGATCATCAAAATGACATATTTAAATGTTTTTTCTTGTGAAAATAATTTTCACATGCCTTAAAACAGCTTGAATGTAACTCTACCCCCCTTGCCTCATTTACTATACGCGGATCTATGAATATGCAGATTAGCTCCGCCCCCACGCAGTAACACCAGCCAGAGCCCTCTGATTCCTAAACTGTAGTAAACGCGATATAATGGCGAAACACGGATAATGACTGATAAAACTATGTTTTTACTAGCGGACAACTACAGTGGATACTGTAACTTTTGTTAAAGTTACTTATTTGACGATGTTGTGCCCTCAAAATGCCTTGAAGGCTCGAATGCAGCCTAGTTTGTGATTCCAGTTCGCGCCCGCGAGCATATGCGAGTGAAGTGCAGACGGCAATGCG
>JAHKKF010537400.1:0-16110 GCA_019740295.1 Labeo calbasu
CTCTGTGTTCCTGTCTGTTCCTCGTGAAAGTAATTAAAATTAGATTTGTTCCGTACGTTGTATCCTGTCTTCCATCCAGCACCAGCAACCGTGACAGTATGTACAAAATACAAAAGTGTATGTAAAGTTTTAAACTGGCCATTTTTTAAATATTCAACCATTATTTTCTCTTGTGGCATCACGTGTAGTTAGGACACGGTGTTACAGGTTTGGAACGACATGAGGGTGAGTAATTAATGATAGAATTTTCATTTTTGGGTGAACTATCCCTGTAAGTTAATCAGTTAACCTAGTTCTTTTTATTGTTGTTGTTTCATTTGAGTTTCTTATCCGAATGTTGGGACAGAAATATGTTGCATATTCCAAATGAATCTGGCCAGGAACTGTCCTCATGGGTCATCTGATTGACATGTAAAGGTACCAGTCTTTTTATGATTATTGGGGTGTAACCTTCCAGTGATTTGTCTTTGTTCTGAAGCTTTTTTTCTTTCAATTTTTCTTTCTCACTGTTCTGACAACAACCTGACTGGGAACCTCTGAGTAGCAGCCAGCCAATCGGATTGTGTGGAGTTTGCATCAGACAGTGCGTGACTAGTCCGTGGACGGTCTCTGGCTGTGCTGTCTAAGACTGCGAATGTCCTTTTCATGACCTCTACCTATGAGTGAATATTTTTAGATTTAGTATGTTGGACAGATTGCATGTTTCCTATACAGAACTGCATGTTTAATACCGAATTGATCCTTATCAGTAGCGTATGATCTGTAAATCCATGATATTGATGTCTCCATGCTCTTACATCTGGATTGCACAGGCATAAAGGAGCGAAGAGCGTGAGGTAGATGAAAAGGGCAGAGCGCATCCTGAAATTCTTTCTCCAATTTAAACCCCGAGGGGCATGTGCAATGACCTCTTTGTCTGCCTCCTGGAAGAATGTAGGATTTGCCAACGTTTACCTACCCACAATCCATTATTTAGTGCTGGAGAAAGGTTGGCGGAATGGAACTGCGCTTCTCTCTTCTCTCTGCTCATGTTATAAGAAAGCCCTGAATTGGTATTGCATTTATTCTAAGGTTATATCTGACTGGATCTTTTGCATCATTCAGCTGTGTTCAATGTGCAGAGGAGAGAGAAGGAGACAGGCGGCCATCTTAGCGCCATAACGGCTGTAAGTGGGATTTCTTTTTTCGGAAATACAGCCCTTCAGTTCCACTAAGGGGATGCTAGTCTTCGTTTTTGTTTTTTGCAGGTTTTTCAAGGATGAAATACGATATTTAACAACAACATTTGTTAAGCATGTTATGCTTGGCTCTTTCCCCGCTTAGCGAGAAGAGAAATATTCATGTGCGTGTGGAAATCATACTGTATCATATCCACTCTGAGCACCATATTGTTATATGATACTTTATAAACACAACGAGCCCGGGCTCCCCGCGGCTTACTTTGGCTGAGAGAGCACTGCAAATTGCCATATTAAACTGCAGTGGGCAACAACAAGGGTTTTATTTGTATCATTTTCTATTTTTGAATCTTGTATATGGCAGAAATACTCTACATTCAGCTTTAATGGCAGCTGGAGCAGCGTCTTTTCAGCAGCATATCAATGTTTTTTTATGCTTATGTGGCACATTTCCTCTTCATTGGTTATAACTGTAAATATACGGTTGGTGATTAAAGGTTTTGAAAGGTTCACTGTCAGCTTTATATGCAAGTGTAGCAACTGTCGGTTGACAGAGATTTTATAAAAGCAAAAATGTTTTCACTGTAAAAAGAAGTTGTCCTCCATGACCACATTACCACTCTGAGTATTATGTAAATGAGTATTTGATTTAAATTCTAATCATATAGCATTGACTCTTACTGCCATTTTTAATATATTAGTTAAGAGGAGGAAAATTGAAACCTTTCATAATTTACTTACCTTAATATTTTTTCAAACCTGTATGAATTTCTTTCTGTTGTGGAACACAAAAATCTCTCTTTTTTTCCCCACATTATTTTGGACTTTAATTTTTTAATTTTATGGACAAAAACATTCAGTGACACTTTACAATAAGGTTCCATTTGTTAACATTAGTTAACTACATTAGTTAACATGAACTAACAATTAACTAATCTTAGTTAATGTTGATTTAATAATATATTATTAAAATGGAAAATTTTATCTATTAAAGATATACACAAAAATGTTCACACAAAAAGTGAAAATTGTTTCATTAATTACTCATAATGTCGTATTTTTGATGAAATCCGAGAGCTTTTTGACCCTGAATCTTTTGACTTCTGAACACAACCACAACGTTCAAGGCCCAGAAACATAGTAAGGACATTGTTAAAATAACAAAAATAATGGCTTTATTCAACAATTTCTTCTCTTTCGTGTCAATCTACACCCAGTGTTGGGCATGTTACTTTGAAAAAGTAATTAGTTGTAGTTACTAGTTACTTCTCACAAATAGTAACTGAGTTACATCATTATAAAAGTATAAAATTACCTAAGAAAGTAACTACTGTGTTACTTTTTTTTTTTTTTTAAAGTTCAAATATGTCAAATAACTTTGATGCCCCCAATATTAAATATGTTAAATGAAATTTAAATGAAATGAATTACATTTTTAGTTTACTTACCATACTTATTATTAAATATCTGATATACTATTTTATATATGGATAGATAGATAGATAGACCGATAGACAGATAGATAGATAGATAGATAGATAGATAGATAATAACTTTAGTTTTTCAAATTTCTGCAAGTACATTTAGCATCAGTCAGTCAAGCATTCTAATATGATATTATGATAATTTAGCATTAAACATTAGCAATTAGAATTTTAGTAATTAGAATAACCATGTATGAATGCATATTTGTCATGTTGACTGAACTTGACATGTTGACTTGTGGTGGTGCTTAAGATATTGTTTGTAATTTAGTGTTTCAATAAAAAAGGGAAAAAACTAAAAATACTGATAAGATAATAAAACTGCTATGAATTCTACTACTAATAACAATATAAAACACACTAAGGATTAATGAGCTGCTGGGTTCATAAATATTAATGACGTCGTCTGCCTTCGCTCGAACTGATTTGCTAAAATCAAAACAGACACGATAATAGGTGAGCGCCAGCCAATGAGATTGCCGTTTGTGCATTAGTTCCACCTACTACTGGAGAACCCGGCAGTTCTTAAAAGCTGAAGAATTCCAATAGAACTCCATTATTTTGAGAGGAAAATACAACAAAGAATACACATAGCGTGTCAATTCTGCATGATACTGTATAAGACTCTCTCACTCTGCATCTTTCGTTGCGTGTGTGTGAGACAAAGCGAAAGCTAGTCGTGTGCCTTCACACCAGAGTTTACGGTTCGTCAAATACAGATAATATTATAATAAATTACAGTAATGCCTCATTTTATTGTCGGTAACGGTAATGGCTTTGTAATGGGGAAAACAGTCATTTGTTTGATTGCTCAGTACTGAAAAAAATAATGCAGTTAATAACGCTGCTTATTTATAACGCCGTTATTCCCATCACTGTCTACACCTAGTACATCATTGTACTCTTATGAATGCACGTCGAAGACTGACACGGAGGAGAAGAAATTGTTGAATATGGTTATTTTTGTTTGATTTGCGCACAAAAAGTATCCTCATAGCTTCATAAAATCAACGACTGATGTCACATGGACTATTTTAATAGTCCTTACTAACTTTCTGGGCCTTGAACGTTGTAGTGTTGCTGTCTATGCAGGGTCAGAAAGCTCTTGGATTTTATAAAAAATATCTTAACTTGTGTTTCCAAGATGAACGAAGATCTTCTGGGTTTGGAATGTGATGACGGTGAGTAATTAATATCAGAATTTTCATTTTTAGGTGAACTATCCCCTTAATGTTATTTAATGGACCTGAGCTAACATAGTCTAGCAAAAACAATTGTATTTTTATTAACTAACATTAACAAAGATAAATAAATACCATACTGACATACTGCTTTTTGCATATAGAGAAGTAAGCTTATTCGGACACAAATATTGTTAGAAATCCATTTGGTGACGCAAAATTTACACAGTAATCCTTGTTCTCTCTCATGTAAACAACACGAATCTGGCTTGTGCAGAGCGGAATGAATATATTTAGAGAATGTGGCAAATGGAGCAAAGGTATGTTATTAAGGCGACTGACATAACAGTGAGCAATTCTGTGATTCTCTCAGTTAGAGCCCAGAGTCTGCCTCCTTTTTCCTTCTTAGCATTTGGTTGTAACCTTTCCAAGAGTCCTGTGTGAGTCATTGAGACGATAGGTGCCTCTGCTCGTGCTGAATGGTAAGGGTACCAAGCCTGGGCCTTTATGACTCTGACCTTTAACAGACAGCTGCGAGGATGAAACCACAACAGTGAAATGAACAGCAAGTGTGCTACCCTCACAAAATGAAAAATCGCACAGATTTTTTTCAGTTTTTTTTTTTTTTTTTTTTTGGCTTGAGGAGGTCAGTGGCTCAGGCTATGTGATGTGTTACGTGTCAAACAAATCGGGTTGTCCCAAATGGCAACAAATGGAAAAACACTTCAGCTGTAACTCGGACACATGTAGTCTTTCAGGGAAAGATTGCTTGAGGTTTTCAATTCAGCGCTGAGCACATTACTTAAAAGTTCACCTGTGCTATTGCTTCATTGTTTGTGTATATGTAAGTAATATCACATAAATATTACAAATATGTTGTTGATAGAGCAGATTAATATTTATAGTACAATCTATCATTAGACAAGGGGTTTTAAACCTTTTTCCAGGACTTTTTGGTGTATAGGCAGGTGGACACCCTGTTACTTATTTTATTGTTAAACAGTTTCTTTAACATATTTTACAATGTAATTCTTCCTGTGATAGCAAAGCTGAATTTTCAGCAGCCATTACTCCAGTCATCAGCGTCACATGATCCTTCAGAAATCATTCTGATATGCTGATTTAATGCTCAAGAAACATTTTTTTTGTAGCTACTTCTAATTTCTTATAATTAATTTAAAGTAGAATTGTGTTGCTTACAATTTTGTGCAAGCCACAATACGGTATTTCAAAATGAGTAGAAATTCAAACAGAACTGAATTTATTTAAAATAGAAATCTTTTAGAACATATTGTGTTTACAGACCCCAAATTTTAATAGTATTGTTGTACATAGGCTAATTTATGATGAGTACACTGAAAATCCATTAAAACTTTTATCCATGTGGAAAATAAAATAATACAAAATTAGATTTAAATGATTAAATTAGATTACATTTAATCAAAATTTAGATCAAAATATTATACGGTACGTGACAAGAAAGAAATCCATTAAAATAAGCATTCTTGATGTACATTTTAATTAATTATATTAATTAGTTTACACTTTGCATTTTAATTAAGCGTTTGACTTAGCTTCTTAATACTGAATAAAGTTAACATTTGTATTTTTGCTTTTACACAATTTCTTTCTTTTCAAGTTGCATTGGTGAAGTCTTGCAGTAATTAGTAATTGTATTATAAGTTAGTAAGTATAAGTATATTATAATTAGTAATTATATTTTAATTAAAGTCATATCATTGTAATGCATTATTTCATGTTATTATTGAGAAAATAACAAAAGCCCTTAATCAACAAACATTTTCATCTGCAGTTTTGTAGATAAACACCGCTTTGAACTTCTAAACTATTTTGCTGTCACCAAGGCGACTCTTCAAACCCCAGTTGACCATCAAATCGAAAGCGCCATAAAGGACTCTTAAATCCATCCTGGAGTCCTCTATTTTTTCTCCATTGTGATTGGATTCGTAATCGAAAGCTGTTCTATTTGTTTGTTGGGTTGAATCCGATGGGAAAGCAGTACTGAGATTAATATTTGATGGAGCAAAGCACCACCAACCTTTCCAGCTTCCCTCAGGTAGGAGACTCCTCACTGACCTTTCAATACACACCTGTCACCATGCTGCTGTTAGCCCAGCTGCTCCTCTGAATCTTAAAGATGAACTGAGATCAATATGGAGCACTAACTGTAACCACCTGAGGACAGAAATTTTGACTTGCCATCAATACCAAGCAAGGTTCCATCAGCCAGAATCCATCGGTGTCGTGATTTCACGTGTTGCGTAAGCCAGAGCATACCTGGTTATGGTAAAAACTTTTTGGCTAAGAATGACTAATTCTGCATATAGCTTAATGTATTCTAGCCATTTGCTAATTTATGATGTCACCATAAACATTTTTGTTCATTTTACTAAAAAAAAATAAAAAAAAAATGAATAAGAGAAGTTGCGCTATATTTTTTACGTCCTAACTCAAACCAACCAATTATTTGAGGATCCATTTTCAGAAGTGGTTTATTTACAACTTCAAAGCAAGCACTCAGAGTTTGGTTCTTTAGTTGGCCTCTGCTGGTATATGGCACACTTATATCACTGTGCTTGGGGGAAAAAAGGCTATTTTTTCCATTATGGGCATTCAAATTTAACCTGTATGCTGCCTGGTAAACTGCACACACGCTGGAAAAATATTTTTGAATGAATTGCACAGCATATTTTAGTATAATATAGACCATTTCAACGGCTGTGCTGCAGATTAAGGAAGTGACGTCTTTGTTCCGTGGATGTTTCCGGTTAGTGATTGAGCATATTCAAAACAATGGCGTGAGGTACTTGATGCACAGTGGGATTGCAATAATTTATTTAATACTGCGTTTTTGATTCATGTGTAGTGAAAAAGGGGCAAGTTTTAACTTCTGCTTTATTGCTAAGTGTTATGTGGGCTACAATTAAGTACGAGATCACATTAGTCGTCTAGCTATTTTGTAAGTTGACAAATGCAGTGAGTAACACGTTATAGTGTTATGTAATATAACGAAAAATGTATACTGTAAACATTTTTCATCGTAAGCTTGGTTTGCATAACCAAAGAATTTCTGCACAAACTGTCAGAAGCCATCTCAGGGAAGCTCATCTGCATGCTCGTCGTCCTCACTGAGGTCTTGGCCTGACTGCAGTTCGTCGTCGTAACCGACTTGAGTAGGCAAATGCTCACATTCGATGGCGTCTGGGACTTTGGAGAGGTGTTCTCTTCACGGAAGAATCACGGTTTTCACTGTACAGGGCAGATGGCAGACAGCGTGTATGGTGTCGTGTGGGTGAGCGGTTTGCTGATGTCAACGTTGTGGATCGAGTGGCCCATGGTGGCGGAGGGGTTATGGTATGGGCAGGTGTATGTTATGGACAACAAACAGGTGCATTTTATTGATGGCATATTGAATGCACAGAGATACCGTGACGAGATCCTGAGGCCCATTGTTGTGCCATTCATCCATCACCATCACCTCATGTTGCAGCATGATAATGCACGGCCCTATGTTGCAAGGATCTGTACAATTCCTGGAAGCTGAAAACATCCCAGTTCTTGCATGGCCAGCATTGTAAACAATATTTGAGAAAATAGGCCTTTTGTGTACATAGAAAAGGTCTTAGATCTTTGAGTTCAGCTTATGAAACATGGGGGCAAAAACAAAAGTGTTGCGTTTATAATTTTGGTCAGTGTATTTGAGCAAACATAAAGACAAAAACTGTAATATTGTGAAATATTACTACAATTTAAGGTAATAGATTTTTATATATAATATACTTCATATTTATTTTTTGTGATGCAAAGCTGAATTGTCATCGGTCTTTACTCCAGTCTTCAGTGTCACATGATTTTTTTTCCTGTATATATATATTTTTTTTTCATGTATATCCTGTATATATATATAACTAATCCAGGTTTAGGCAAAACACAGTAGCCAGTATTGCATTCGTCTTCTGTTTATTTGTGACCACATGATGACTCAGACAGAGCATTTAAACCCTTTCCTGCACTGTTCCACTGCAACAAACTTGACCAACTAATTTTGAAACGAATGAAATAAGTAATAATGGCATGTAGCGCTTAGTTTACTAGCATACATTTAGCGTTGTATGCATGTTCTGTAAAGCTGCATTGAAACAATATGTTTTGTGAAAAGCGCTGTACTAATAAATATAAATATTTGCATGGATATACAGACTGACCGAGCAATGCAAGTGAATTGACCACTAATAACCTCTCCGGATATCTTAGCGACAAAACATGATAAACACGTAAGTGACACTGTTTGTCTTGCTTCAGACTGGTGTCTTCCACTGTACGTACAAATGTTCACAAAATTTAGTGAAAGAAGTTAGCATCCAGACTGCGATATGCGTTTACTGCCATCTCCCGAGTACAAGCATGCAGAATCAAACAGATAATGAGCTGTTTTTTTTTTACCTTAACTGTTTTTGCTAGACGCAAGTATGCGCTTGTTTTGACAGATCAGAGATTTAAAAATGGCGCTACGGGAAATGTTCCAGGATCAGACATGCGCAATAGCATTCCAATGCGCTTGTTATTGTTTACGTCCTTGAAATAGCCTATAGATAGTATAGGTTTTAGCAGTGAGAAAATTGGCCTTCTAGCTGTGTGTCACTTCTAATGCTGTGCCCTCTTTTTTCTATGAAAAAAGAAAAGTAACTGTTACATTCCAAAAGTAACAGACATTACAGTAATTTACACATCACAAAGTGTCAGTAACAGTCAGTTTTATAATAGTTAGGCCTGTTTGTCTGAAATGAGACGACCTCAACAAGTGCGATCTCTGGAGGGCACAACCTTTAAATGAGACAGCTCCTGTCTGAGGTGAATGTGAACTCTAACAGACAGAGATTGTCGTACTGTTGGGAGATGAGAGGGTCTGTATTACTTACTATTGGAGAAAGGGTAACGGTCAGCTGGGATCATGTGTGTCTTGATAACCAATCACATTACAGCCGTGACAGCATTGAATTTCAGTCAGAGTTGTGTGACACAATTAGTGATCACGGTTCTCTCATGATGCTGAAATAAGCAACATAACATGCAGTTTACCTAAGGCTATGACAAAATATAAATTGCCTCAGTCTATTCAAAAATGTAATCATTAATAATTTATGTAATGTATATTAATGTAATAACTTGAATGAAATATTATTAAGTAGTTTGAATGATTCAATGACTCATCATAAATACTTGTTCCTGAATGAATACTGAATGAATCAGCATTTTTGAACAAATCTGTTGAATGAATGAGTCAATGACAAATACATTTTTTAACAGTCACTTGTTGCCACCTATAACGAAACAATGTAATCAACATTGTAATCAACAAGCACCAATTTGAAGCAAAAATTACTTTCAAAAGATGATTTGCTCCATTCTGATCACAGTGTTTATAGCCAAACTAAACTTGCATCCCAGTATTTCTGTGATAATATAAATGATTTTAAGACAGAAATAATACTGTGTGGTTGAAAAACCTGTTTGTGAAGCTGTTTCATACCTCAACAGATCTGCTCTCTTTGTGTCAGAATGAGCGCGAATGCAGATTTGAATGTACCGATATTACTTTGTCTTTGTTAAAGGTTTAATAGATTCAGAGGATTCATTGTCATTTAGAAATAAGATCACACAGTTGTTTGAATCGAGATCACAATATTTTGATGATTAATTGTGCAATTCTCTTTTTTCATGTGATTAAAATTTAGCTTGGTAGCACTACTTACGTGATTTTCTACTTCATTTCTGCTTGAATTGTTTATAAGTGCTTTTGGCTAAAACACCCTGCTAAATGATTAAATATAGATGTCCTACCCCAATTCTCCATTTACTTACAGTAAATATATGTATTTTTTTTTTTTCCATAGAAAATTTATTATAATAATGCATTTTAAAGTAAGTGGTTTTTGTGACTTCAGGGAAAGAATTGAACATGAGTTCACAACTTAATCTGTCATTGATCAGGCATACGGTAGGGTCAGGCATATCAGGCCTCAAACCTCAACCAAATCAATTCTTGGCATCTCTGTGCTACTTTGGTACACTACAAGGACAACATAATAATTGGCTTTGCCCTTTTTTACTGCCTGTCTGACACCTGCATTTTCTCTCTCGGTGGGGAAAGTTTAAATTAGGGTGCGAGTTTGCTAGTCTTGAATCAGGGCTGTATGTTATGTCACTATAAAATGATCAGCGTTACAATACATGCTGTTTCTTGTTGTCCTTTTCTCTATATTCATTTGCTTTTTCTGTTTTTTTTTCTGCTTCTATATCTCCTTGCCGCATAGAGAAAGAGCCTTCTGTAAGGTGACAAAAAAAGAAGGACTCGGGATGCTGCATTACTGAGGAACTGATTTCTTCCTCTGACAGCTTAGATGTGCAGCACCTTTCACTGTGGAAAAAAAACCCCAACCTTTTTTAATATTTCATTTTGTGTTTGAAATGAATAAAGTCCCCTGGTGAACCTTCAATAATAACTTGGTTTCAATAACAAAACATCACATGTCTTTTTTTGAGTAGAGCTCAGGCTTGTGTAGACAGTAACTGAAGTGTCTAGACCAAAACACTCTTGCAATTTCAACCTAATGCGTATCCTTTTAATTTTTTAAGTTCTTATTTTGTCATGTGATCACTGATAATGCATTACAAAGATGCGCACGCAGACGAAATTTCATTAGTCGCTAATAAAATGTCATGAATTGACAATGTTCACTTAGATTTCAATAAATAAACATTTCAGACACAGGGTTGTTATAAACTTGCAATTATTAACTAAATTTGATAGGTCAGATCTCTAGGACTGTAATTAGTACTGACTATTTAGGTTTTCAGCATTAGGTTGTAGCATAAAAATGGTTGTCAGTAGAATGTTGGCTTTAATTTTGGCAGCTAATAGTAATAGGTGTTGTTTTATTGGATAAATTCAGATTGCTATTTATTATTTTATTTTATTTCAGAGACAAAATTTTCCACCACTGGGATTCAGTGGAGGATTTGTCAGTCTGATTCAAAAGGTAACACCTGTGAGATCACTGCCTCAAAAAATAAAATAAATAAATTAAATAAAGATTCGGAAAAGCTATATTTATGTTCTTACCCGGTACTATTGAGTTATATTGTGAGGTTTTCCCTTTAATTTTTTTTACTCTGCTGTAAATGGGGTTTATAATCTATATAAAGTGTTCTATTATATTCTGCATTTTGTCTGCTTCAGTCTGCATTTTTGTTCAGACATTATGATTCTTTGAACTTTAGTGGTATTTGACCGAAGGCTAATGTTGCGAGGACTCTGTCTACCCCTGTGCACCTGTGTTTGCTTGCATTTCATTAGAGGAGGCAAACAGCTTTCTTGCAAACAGCACTCACGGATATTTAGGCATGTTTAGCACACAGTTCAAACAACCACTGTATTTGCTCTAAACCACTGTTAGCACCAAAGCGTCTAGCGGGGTCTGCGTTGAGCGTTTTTGACATGATTTGCACTGCACTTTTGTCTTAAAATATTCACTTAGCGTCTGGTAAGGCTGATGAAGTGAAAAGCACGTACTGTACAATAATGAGGAGGTTATAGAGAGCTCCACGCAGTCTTTAATCGCTTCTGCTGCAGCTCATGTAGCTAATGAGAATCCCTCTTTATTCTCTCTGATGCCTAATTGCCTGGAATGGACAGTAAATCATAGATTGTTCCCCTCAAAGCACCTTTTGAATCCTTTGCTCTGAGAGAACAGATGTTCACCACCCGTAGAAAATACTCTGATGGTTTATAAGTTGAAACTCAACTGTGCAGACAGAGTGCTGTGTTTTATTAGAAATGTTTGCCTCTCTTGACACAATGTTTAAATTTGTGCACTGGTGGCTTCCAGACGTTTCACAGAATTAAGTTTAGTGTTAATTTAGTATATTTAGTCGTATATATCATGTTGACTGTCTAAACATTGACATGCAGTTTACTGCTCCAGGCATTTATACTGTGTAAACATTTCAATAGCATAAAATGTGAACAAACAAGATGGATCAGCATACGTAAAAACAGATTGTAGTATGTAAACGGGGCAAAATAGTAGTTGGAGTGGATAGTCAGAAACCCAGAAGCTGTAGTGGAGTTATTATAGAATCATATGAGTGCAAAATGCTGTGCTTTGCTAGCAGAAATGTGAAGTTAATAGAGATGAAAATGAAACCCAAAAATGAAAATTCAGTGATTAATTACTCACCCTTATGTCGTTCCAAACTTGTAAGACCTTCGTTCATCTTCAGAACGCAAATTAAGATATTTTTGATGAAATCCAAGAGCGTTCTGACCCTGCATAGACAGCAACACAACTGACATGTTTAAGGCCCAGAAAGGTAGTAAGGACATTGTTAACATAGTCCATTTGACATCAGTGATTCAAACGTAATTTTATGCATTGCAGTACTCTCATTAACGCGTGTCGAAGACTAACACGAAAGAGAAGAAATTGCTGAATAAAGTCATTATTTTTGCTTTCTTTGTGCACAAATATATTCTAGTTGCTTCATAAAATTACGGTTGAACCTCTGATGTCACATGGACTATTTTATTAATGTCCTTACTACCTTTCTGGCCCTTGAACATGTTGGGTTGCTGTCTATGCAGGGTCAGAAAGCTCTCGGATTTCATCTAAATATCTAAATTTGTGTTCCGTAATTTGTGTTGGAACGACATGAGGGTGAGTAATTAATGACAGAATTGTAATTTTTGAGTAAACTAACCATTTAAAGGGAAATTCAGAGGATTTACTAATCCTCATGTCGTTCCATTTTTCCCCCTTAGCAGTACAAAAAAATAAGATATTTTGTAACTAGTCAGTTTTGGTTACCATTGACTAACCATTGTGTGGACAACAGGAGAGTCAGTAAATGATGACAGAATTTTATATTTTTGCTGAACTGTCCATTTAAAGTAGTGACTTTTGTTGAACTATTTTTCGTTGCCGGAAATGAATTGTGCGAATTTTGTGTGAATTGCAAGTTACTTGATATTACTTACTTACTTATAGACCTTGCTTAAAGGGATGCTTCACCCCCGATGTAAGACGTAGGCGTAGCAGAAGCTCCAGTGAGAATTTGCTAGTCTCGCGAGAAGTTTTGTTTACAGCAAAGGAAAACCAGCCTCCTCTTGGCTTATACTGAAATCCTCCAACATTTTTCTTTCCAAATGCTTGTTTTGCACGTTTGTTTTTGCTCTCTCCTCTGCATTTACGCGTTCGTCACCATGTTTGCCTACGTCCTACATCATCTGCTGGAACGCCGCTCTCTTGTTAATGCGTGTACAACAGTTAGCGGAAGCTAGAGATTATGATTTTTTTAAAGTTCTAAATATGAATACGTTTTTGACACAAACACATTGATTTTGCTCAGAAGGCCTTTATTAACCCCCCGGTATTGTGCGGAGCACTTTTTATGATGGATGGATGCACTTTATAGCGCTTCAAAATTTAAACACCCATTCACTGCCATTATAAAGCTTGCGAGAGCCAGGGAATTTTTTTACTATAACTCAGATTGCATTCGTCTGAAAGAAGATAGTCAAATACACCTAGGTCTTAAGTAGCACGGGTATATTTGTAGCAGTAGCCAACAATACACTGTACGGGTCAAAATGATCGATGTTTCTTTTATGCCAAAAATCATTAGGATATTAAGTAAAGATAATGTTCCATGAAGATATTTTGTAAATTTCCTTCTGTAAATATATCAAAATGTATTTTTTGATTAGTAATATGCATTGCTAAGAACTTCATTTGGACAACTCTAAAGGCGATTTTCTCAATATTTTTATTTTTCCAGATTTTCAAATATTAGTATTTCGGCCAAATATTGTCCTATCCTAACAAATCATACATCAGTGGAAGGTTTATTTATTCAGCTATCAGTATCTCAATTTCTAAAAACTGACCCTGATCACTGGTTTTGTGGTCCAGGGTCACATTTTTATTTTGGGGTGAACTATCCCTTTAATGCGATATTCCGCCCAGAATGAAAATTCTGTCATCATTTACTCATTATTCCAAAACTGTATGACTTTCTTTCTTTTCCAGAAGACAAGAAATGATATTCTGAAGAATGTTGGTAACCACATAGTTTTAGTTCCCATTGACTTGCATCTTTGTCTTGAAACTGTTTGGTTACACTGATGTTTGGTTACATTGATGGATACATTGATGATAACATTGATGAGTAAATGATGAGTTTTGGGTGGACTGCTAAATTGATGTAGCATATTAACATGTTTAATTGACAACCTTACTTTGTATGCTTTAAAATGTTATATAAGCTTTCCATTTAAAGGCTTAAAGCTAAGCGGAATGAAATAACAGGTTAAAGAGTGTGAACAGAGTCAAAGAAGAAAAAAAGTTTGCAGCGCGAGAAGGCAGACGTGAGTCAGAGAGAGGGTTGTGTTTGTTCTAGGGTGCATGATCAAGCCTGTGCTATTTCAGAACTCTTCATCTCCACCTGAGCTCGTAGCTCCTCTTCCACAGCGAGCAGCTTCATTTTTTGTTTCGTTATCGGTCGGGGCAGGCCTCATTCTCATCACACAGAAGGAAGGAATCTGATTCGAGAAGCCCATTTTTTTTTTTTTTCTCTGAGCCTCATTAAAGGGAGGGTGAAGCTACTTCACACTCCCTCTGCTGTTCACCCCTTCCGTCGCCAAAAACCCTCTCATCTGAAAAAATACTAGGATGGAAAGACAGGGATAAGATACGGCAGCGATCGTGCCAGGCGGGATGGATCCATCTGCCAAAAGGGGTCCAGCATCAAAGAGACCCATGAGGAGAACACTAACTCCTGCCAACAAAAGATGGAGATGGAAAGGGAGAGAGGGAGAGAGAGGAAGAGGGGATCTCTTTGAAAGGTAACCATACAATAACATTATTAAGACTGCAGGACCAGGGAGACCGCTGGCTACGTTCAACCTTTGAGTGTAAGCACACACTCGCTACTCTCCGCCACGGGGGGTCGTGTCAGGATGTGGATGCGGGTTCTTTCATCTCGGCTTGTCAGTCATACTGCAGCTGTCCTTCAGAGTTCATCACCCCCGTCTGTGAAACACTGAAAGGGGCGTGGCATTCAATTACTGTATGCTAATTTGGCCTCGTCTTCAATCATGGCCACAGCATTCATTAAGTGAATTAGCCAGTCTGGAAAATTATCATAAAAACTTTGCACTCATGTTTAATGATGTCCATAGTCAAAAAGATGTTAATGGCAACAAAATCACTGAGGGTAGTCAAGCAAGGCATCTAATTAAAAAGAGGTCAATGATGAATTTGGAAAAAAAAAAGGTATGATTATAAGCCATTTGTGGCAGGTGTGGTGATTTCAATTTAATTGTAATCTAAACATACCATTTTTTTTTTTTTTAAATATATATATATTTTTTTCAGAACATTTTTTAACACATTCGAAGTCAGCCTCATTAATAGAATAAATGAATAAGAGACAAACATTGTTTTTTATTTGTTTTTGTTTTTTTAATGAAGATGCATTGTTTTAAAAGCAGATCTCATGATGTTTTAATAGACAGCAATTTTTTTATGCATACCTATCTATCGTTCATTTTAATGTATTAATTTATCAATTTTGTTAATTATAATGTATTTCTTTTCATTTACAACTAATAACTTATATTTTTATTGACTTATTTATTTATCCATTTTATGTATCCATTATGTTTATTTAACTTTATAATATATTTAATTGATTAAGCACTTACATTTATTTACTTTGTGAATGGGACTGAGACTTCTATTATCAAGATAAACAACTTTTGTAATGTTCATGAGAAAAATGGAAATCATGTTAGGGCTTCCATAGTTATGTTATATATTTATCTGTATGAAATATGTGTATAGTCTTTTAATATTTTGTTTCTGTCTTAAGGTCTCATTTTTATGAGAGTTTTTAGTGCCATGTTAAATAAATATTAAATTACGAGATTAAAGTCTAAATATTTCGAAAAATAAATCAAAATATTTCAAGAATAAAGTTGAAATTGAAATTACAAGAATTAAGTCTAAAGATTTTGAGAATGAAGTCAAAATGATGAGAATAATGTCAAAATATTTGAAGATTAAAGTCAAAATTACGAGAAAAACGTTTAAATGTTTTGAGGAGAATTAGGAGAATAAAGTTGATATTATGAGAGTCTAAATATTTTGAGAATAAAGTCAAAATTTCGAAAATATGAGAATAAAG
>JAHKKF010537400.1:16160-26575 GCA_019740295.1 Labeo calbasu
AAAGTCGAAATATTTTAAGAATAAAGACGTATTTCCAGAATAAAGTTGAAATTGTGAGTACAAAGTATTATATTAAGTATAAATATTTTGACTTTATTCTCATAATTTTAACTTTATTCTTAAAATATTTTGACTATATTTTCGTGACTTTGACTTTATTCTCAAAATATTTCAACTTTATTCTCGGTGCTCCCAAGCTGGGCTATTTGCATGCACAATAGGCTATAGAATACATTCTTAAAATATTATAGCTTTAATCTCGTAATTGCTACAAATTAATTCTCATAAATTTGACTTTATTCTCAACATATTTTGACTTCATTCATAATTTTAAATTTATTCTAATTTTGCTATGACTTTATTCTCGTAATTTAGATTTTTTTCTCAAAATTTTAACCTAATCTTTTTAATGTTCTACACATTTTGTGTTCATGTTTTACTTAACCAATGTGGTATTCCTGCTAATTTCTATACACTAATGTGTTATAGTTACACAATTTGTGTCAATTATATACACAAAATGACACAAAATGTGTTAAAAATTGACACACCCTTTTTAAGAGTGCACTTAACCGGCGTTGTAAATTTTAAATATAAATGTATTAGTTTGTCTTAAGTCCTAGGTACACAACAGTACAACCCTTTTACTGTACATCTCGTTTTCATTCACATAGAAATTAAATATGGCATCTACTCTCCCCGAGGTGCACCTTTAGTGCCGTGTTTTGTTTATTTGAGGTTCAGTTTAAGATCTATGTCCAGTTGAAGAGTTCAGATGCAAAAGCCTCTAAATCCATCTGACGTATTTCTTTAAAATGAGCATTTCTTTCTGGCTACTTTGTGAAGGTTTCTATGTAAGTACTGGTACTTCTGATTGGGCTGAGGCTGGAATTTAGCGAGTTCGAAGTAAAAGTATTTGATGGACGTATACTATGTGTCAAGAGCATTCACTCAGTATCATTATCTCGTTTTTGACCGAGATGGCTTTTAGCTGTTTTTGCATCTGAACTCTTCAGTTTCTTTCATATTTTTGATATGTGAACTTCACAGGGCTTCAGGAAATCATAATGAAACTCTTGTTTTTCCCCTGGAAGCATGAAATCCTGATTCATCAAAACTAAATGAGCTGATCCCAGACGTCTTGTGGATCTAAGGCAGAACTGACGAAGGAGCAAAGCTAAGGTGTGAGCGATGCAGACAGAGCGAGAGACAGGGAGGAATAATGCCAATCAGATCGTAGAAAACCTGTAGCCTCCTGCCGCCTCCTTCTTGCAGCTGTCAATTTCACTTACCACCAAGAAAGAGACAGAGAAAGGTGTAGGTGTGCGCGTATGCCAGGGAGCTGTTTGTACTGTCCGATAATTGGCCAGTAACCCCTGGGACCGTAATGATCAAAGAGATACTTTGGCGGCGGTCACAAAGTTAAGGTTGCTTTCTGTTATGAGGAGTCGAAGCCCTTTCCTCTGATTCATTCAAACCAACTGCAGACCGCTGATGGACAATAATTGAATGCTCTTTGTTCAGGTTTGCCATTCACAACCCACATGTCACAATTAAAGCATCTCAAGATCACTTCACATTCATTTGGTCGAAGCTCTTCAGCTTCGAAACGTTCACTCTTGAATTGCTAAGTAATGAAACCTTAAAATAGATGATAATTTAATGCCATTTTGAATCATTTTTCCTTTTTTCCATCACAGGCTGCTTTAAGTGTGTTGTTGAAGGAGTCTGCAGTTATCCAATAATTCGACGTTCAAAATTGCGAGCTTAAAAAAGCGTACGGTCTGGTTTTTATGTTAAGGTAATTGTCAAAAGCAATTGTTTTAATGGCTTCTACAACCTTTCTTCTAATGGCTGACTACATTTTCTGGTTGAAGTCACATAACAGCACAACAAAAGAGAGTCTTTGCCTGCACCCCGAATCGCTATTGTTAAAATATCCCATTAAGCATCTAAAGGTGACTTTTCTTTTCACAGAAGTGACACGCAGAAGCGCGCGGAGAGGCCGGAGAGAGAGCGTAAGGGGTATTGATTGACTGCTTTCGCCTCCATCTCGCTTCTGTTGTCCACTTCCTTTTTGTTCGGTCGCAGTGATCATCCTTTCCCTCTCTCTCTCCTTCTCTGCGGGCATGTTTTGCTCATTTAACTTCATTACAGTGGCTGACAGCCAGAAAGTCAACAAAACAGTGCACAGCCTGGGATGATCACCTGCAGACCCCGTCCCTCCCCCCACGGGCCCTTCTCGGCCCCTCCTGGGTTATTGAGGCCCGTTTCCCTGCAGTCCATTGCTCAATTGCATTGATAACTGTCTGACAGGCCACAGCAGAAGCCAGGAAACATTGTCCCTCCTTCTCGCCGGCAAACCCGTTCAGCAAGGTCACCGATCCCCAACTGACAGCCCAACTGCCAGCTACAAACTGCCTCCAAATGAAAGAATTTCTCTGAAGTGTCGAGCACGCCTGTCTGCCAGCCTCTTTCTAAAAGGAGGAGAGGAAGCAGGCCACCGCGGAGAGAAAGTCCAGGCATTCTTCCAGCAGAATTCAGAATCAACAAAGCAACATTTCTCCCCCCCATAAAGAACCTCCGCGAGTCAACATTTGCACAACGCTGAACGTCCGATCCATACGTACCCGCGGGACCGGGGTGAATGTCAACGTTATGGTTATGAGTTATTTATAAGATCACATAATACCTTATTCATTAAACATGAAGTCGTCAATCCGGAATGAGGAATTGAGAAACTGCAGTTCCATATTATAGCCCTGACATAAACCCATACGCTGAGTGATTTACACCTCAGCAGGTTTACAAATAGATGGTCTAGGGCATGCTGGGATTGAGGACTGCATTTTTCGAAGGTATTTTCGCCCGTTTTTGTTTAGCTGTATTAAAAATGCATGAAAAACTTGAGGAGCGGCTTTAAGACTTGTTTCGTCGCTGAGAAGTTGCAGTTTTTAAATTTAGAGATGCTGTTACTGCAGGTCTTACTTTTAGACAAACTCATATCTATGTGTTCTGACATCAAATATTTATTGTATATGTGCTCTAAGGGGTCACAAGGGAAGCAAAATGTCATGTTTCAGAATGTTGTTTTGTAACGTTGTTTAACTTAGTTAACCCTATGCGCAGTGCTTATCTGTATGTATCTGGCCATTAGTGTAAAAGCATTTGGTTTTGCTTCAAATTAACTAGCGCTTCCTTTAAACTGTTTCCTTGGAGCGTTCTGAGTTAAAACTTGAAATATGTGGGTAGTACATGAGGTACTTTTGGCTTGTTGTGTAATAGTGCTACTAAATCTGATTCAATTTAGTGAATCATTCATCAAAATGGCTCATCTCCCTCATTTGTAGCAAGTGGGATTCATTCTAGTGAAGTGTTTCGTCCTAAATCACTCTCTCACAGGATTTAAAATTCTGATTTATTGTAGTGACTTAGTTCATTCAAAGTGACTCTCTCACTCATATTCAGCATTAAAAAGGCTGATTCATTTTAGTGATTTGAGTTCAGGCTAAATTACTCTTTCTCTCTTATATGTAGCATTGAAATATCAGAGATGAACCGATTCACTAGAACAAATCAGAGTTTTCAATGCTACAAATTAGAAAGAGTCATTTAGCTTGAACCCGAATCACTAGAACAAATCAGTCTTTCAAATATGAGAGAGAGAGTGTGTAATTTTGAAAAAACTGATCTAGTAGAATAAATAAGAATTTTCAGTGCTACATAGGAGAGAGAAAAAGTAATTTAGCATGAACCTGAATCACTAGAATGAATCAGAGAGATGAGAGAGAGTCATTTAAGATGAACCGATTCACTAGAAGAGTTTTCAATGCTACATATGAGAAAGAGTCATTTAGCATGAATCCGAATCAATAGAATGCGTCAGTCGTTCTAATGCCAAATATGAGAGAGAGTCATTTAAGATTAATTGATTCACTAAAATATATCATTTTCAATGTCAAATCTGAGAGAGAAAGAGTCATTTAGCGTGAACCCGAAGCACTAGTATGAATCAGTCTTTCTAATGCCAAACATGAGAGAGAGTCATCTGAGGTGAACTGATTGACCAGAATAAATTCATTATATTGAATCTGTTTATCTTAAATTACTCTCTCTTTCTCTCAGTATCGCTCTCACTCTCACTCTTTCTCATATATAGCATTGGGAAATTTGATTCATTCTAGTGAACCAGTTCATCCTAAATGACTCTCTTGCTTTTGCTCTCACTCACTTTCTCATATGTAGCATTGAAAAGTCTTATTCATTCTAATGAATTGGTTCATCCTAAATGGTTCTTTCTCTGCCATACGTAGCACTGGAAAGTCTTAGTCTTATATTCATTCTAGTGAATTGATTCACTTTGTCATACAGTATTGAAAAGTCTGATTCATTATAATGAATCAGTTTGTTCTAAATGATTCTCTCACTGTTTGAATTCTTTGGACAGTTTTCTGATATTGTATTTCATTACTATTTTGGTTATTTAAATTAGAGTGTATTATAATTTTAGTGGCATTTTGATGTTGTCACCCCTGAGAGTGCATTCTTCCCAACTGGAGTTTGTTCACTATTTATATCTCAAAACCCTGATGTTAATTATTAAAAAGTTATGGACACATTATGCGTCAGCTACTATTATTATTCACGATAAGGATTGTTTGCATTTGAATCGTTTATTAATACAGTGCCGGACTCAGACTTTCCTGTGATGGAGGGGGTGTTTGGTTGATCATGACAGGACAGTGACACACTGCTGCATGTGGACTCTCTCTCTCTTTCATTAATCACTCTTTATCAGCATGAAGAGAGAACAGATCAGGCCTCTTCACAGAATGCAGGGGCTGCCTGGCAACATGGTGATACTCCGTCATAAATAACAACCCACTGTGTCTCTGTTTCATAAGCCATTTCAGCCTTGTGGCTCTATTTTTGTTTGCCTCCCAGGATGACTGGCTGTCGGATAAACACTGTAAATTTGGGAGAATGCGAGATGCAGGGGCTATTCTGAGCTGCAGGCTTCTTTGTGTTGATGTTACAACATTCAGGCTTTACACCAGAGAGTCTCTATAGGGGGTCGATGGCAGACTCACGCAGGATTTTATAAGGATGCATTTAAAATAATGAATGTGCCATAAGGGAGCAGGTCAAGTCAGTTTGAGCAGGAGTGGTATTTGCATAATTTTTTATATATATTTAATTATATTTGTATGCATGTGTGTATATACGTACACATTGGGTTGAATATGAGGTAAAATTCATATATAGATACATTTTAGTCAACTTTTTTTTCCCTCATAGCAAAGATTTCATGTAATTATAAACTATAATAGAAACAAGTAGATTGACCTGAGGAAATGAAATTTGAGATTCAGCTCTCAAATTTGTGGGTTGAGTTGCTCTGCACACATTAAACCAATTAAACCAATTAAATAAATGGGTCAGAGACTTCCAGAATTCAAAATGATACGTTTCCTCTAGAAATGTGATGCGTGTCACTGATATTTCAGTGACCTGATTTTCTGTCGATGTCAGGACTTTTTTTTAATTTGAGATTATCTCTAACATATGATATTTGGAATATATGACAAGTATGTCTTCTAAAATGTTACAAACTAAAATTCCAGTTACAGTGTTTAAACAGAGAATGTAGAACCTTTTCCATGAAAAAGTTAAAAATACTTTTTTATTTGTGTTTGCCCATACACTTTGAAGGTGACATCGGATTTTCCACAAGTTGGTATGATTCTTTAGGGTCTTCACGAAATGTCTGTCTGTAACATACTTTGGTTAAAATTCCTCGATGGCCGTGTAAAACAACACCCGTTTTACCTTGTGAAAAACTGCTCTGTTCACAGCAACCCATTTCAGTGCATGTCTCTTTAAATGCTAATGAGCTCTGCTCACCCCGCCCTACTGTTCTGTGGAAGAATAACTATGCTAATACGGGACCGCCTGTCAGCAGCAGTGGGCGGGGCCTGATCAATATGTTGTGATATTACTCAGAAAATTAAAACAGCTTGAAAATTGAGACTGTTTAGGTTTTTTTGGGGATAAAAAAGAAGTGTATAGATTGTTAATCAATGGTTGTGGCAAACAACATGTAAAAGTGAATTTTGCATCCGAAGTCCCTTTAAATGTTATATTATTAACATTAGTATAGCACATGATTAAATTCAAGTGAAGTAAACAGACTCTGCTTTTCACCACAGTATTTTTTTGTTTGTTTGTTTTTGATGTAATTATGTCTGTATTTCCTTTGTACAGGACAGTAAGACAAGAGACAGGAAAGTTTGGGAGAGGAGAGAGGGCGCATGTGTTTGACCGCTGCGCACGAGGCTATGGATCTGACGGGTTCACTGCTCCTTTAAGGTCAGATTAATCAAGTCTGTAAAATCACATCTAAAGTAGAACAAAATGAGACCCCACTCCTGTTAAACATGCATTGGCATAGAGCTTTCCATTTTTCCTCATTCATTAAAAGAAGGTCAAAGTAAAATATGCCATTTTGAGAAGTGAACCTGGAACGTTTTAGGAATTAAATACATATCTTTTAGCAAGTGTGCATTATACATGCAATATATAACCAAAACATAGTCGGAGTGAAGAGATTAATGCAAAATGTTAATCTGCCTTTAACTGGACCCACTACTTCTGAAGTTATACAGGATTAATGTGAGCACTCACCATCTTTAAAATGCCATTATGAAGAGCCTGTCTGAACAAATATAGTCTGAAGTTCAGGAACTATTACGTCAGGATATCAATTTTACATATTTTCATTTGCTCTGCAATTAGCCCATTGCTAAGAAAAAAATCCTTGCTTTGGGTAAGCCACTTTGACATCATCCCAGACCAGCAAAATGCAGTAAACTAGGGTGTGAGATTAAAAAAAAACTAGGGTGTGTATTACATGATGATTCATCTTGGCCAGAATTTAAGGTCCACTGAAGTTCTTTAAAACACGCAGCGTTATTCTATGTATTGGCCTAATTTCAACTAAAACAGAGAGAAATAGAGGGACATATCAAGCAGTCCCGCCCCATTTTTTAAATAGCCAATAGCGTTTCGTTTATATCACAGCTTGGACCAGACCGTTAAGCTCAGTAAAGCCGCATTTGACAGCGTATGACAGCAGCCATATCATCCGTATTGCTGTTAAATAAAGCATTTAGTGTAGGATTTAAATGGGTCCAAATGGGTCCAATACCAATGTGTGCGCTGTGGCGGTCCGTGTGAAACAGCGTGAAACCAGGCTCTTTTGCCCTAATGGAAAGCATATTTACCGAATCATTCCCTATCCCCATATAGTGGAGTACATGTCATTCGCTGTACAGAAAATACTAACTCTGTGATCATGTGACGATTTCAGCCGCAGCTTCTGCATGTATTTATAGTGCAAGGGGCGGGACCAGAGGTTGCGTTAATCAAACATTGTCTGTCATTGACAGAATTTTTTTTTATCAGTAATGGAAAAATCTGAAGGCCGTCCGTCACTTTGACAGATTACACTAAGGGTGATCTACTGTAACTTCTAACTGTAATTCCCACCCCTGTCCAGTTGGTGGCGAGTGCGCTCCAGTGTAGTAGCAGAGCACTGGATCTAAAATTAAAAACGAAACTGTCAGGAATCATTTGCTATGCGTTTGATTATGCACAGGTGAGTAGCCAGAAGCTACAACGATCTATCACGCCACATTAAAGAGCGCCAAAGCGGTATATAGTGCTTGGATTTCCTAATAAAATGAATTTAATATCTGAGACTTTGTTTCATATCAAAAGAAGCTTAGCTTATTGCGATTTATTGAATGAGAGACGCACTATGTACTGTTAATTCATCAACTGAAAACAGCATAGACCAAAAGATAGATTGGGATTTAAGAATCTATATTGGTTTATAAAAATGAGAATATATTAAAATCGCTGTTGTTGCGGCCATGTTGAACATGAAAAGTATCATCTGTTCATCTGTTTTCTTCAAAATAAACTCATAAGCCTATATATAGTCCTGTATGTTCATAATTAAAATAAAAATGTGAACAAAAATAAAAGCAATTAAATGTATTATTATAATTAAGATGTGAAAATTAAAATGTCAGGAAATAATAGATTATGACAGAATTTTTACGACCCTGTCCATCGAAATGAAGGACAATAAAGTGTAACGCAACCTCTGGGCGGGACGCTTCGGATTTGAGAGAGAATTTGATTGGACAGAAAGTTTGATGAGAAGCTGAAGTGTAGGGTGATGTCAGCAAAACCATCGATCCATACTGGTAGAAGTTAGAGAC
This sequence comes from Labeo calbasu, assembly GCA_019740295.1. NCBI lineage: Eukaryota > Metazoa > Chordata > Actinopteri > Cypriniformes > Cyprinidae > Labeo > Labeo calbasu. The sequence continues at coordinate 24,449 of JAHKKF010537400.1, forward strand.
TGTTTTGGAAGTTTTGAATGCTTATATCTTATAAATGCAAATTTTGTCCCTGTTTTGGGGCACACTAGCTTATAGATTACCTCAAGGCTAACATATTCATACAAAAAAACAAAGCATTTTACTTTTCATGGGACTTTACAATATTATCATACAGTATATATGTGACCCTGTGAAGCTTTGAATAAATAAGCTTTCCATTGATGTGGGGTTTGTTAGGATAAAACAATATTTGGCAGAGATACAACTGTTTGAAAGTCTGGAATCTGAGGATGCAAAAAAATCAAAATATTGAGAAAATCACCTTTAAAGTTGTCTAAGGGAAGTTCTTAGCAATGCATATTAGCCTACTAATCAAAAATTAAGTTTTGATATATATTTATGGTAGGAAATTTACAAAATATCTTTATGGAACATGACCTTTACTTAATATCCTAATGATTTTTGGCATGAAGAAAAATCAATAATTTTGACCCATACAATGTATTGTTGCATATTGCTACAAATATACCTGTGCTACTTATGACTGGTTTTGTGGTCCAGGGTCACAGATTGTCTAGATAAGGCAATCCCATAAAAAGGCAAAGGGAAACTGTGTGTACTGTCGAAGACAGAAGAACTAAAAGTTAAATAAAGTTGTTATTTTTGTTTTCTTTATGGACAAAAAATATTCTTGTAACCTCATAACATTACGTTTGAACCACTGATATCACATGGACTATTTTATCGATGTCCTTTTTAAACCGCTTTTGAGGTTTGAACGTGTCAGTTACATTAGTGTTTATGCGGGGTCAGAAAGCTCTCAGATTTAATAAAAAATGTCTTCATTTGTGTTCCGAAGATGAACGAAGGTCTTACAGGTTTGGAACGACATGAGGTTGAGTAATTAATGATAGAGTTTTCATTTTTGGGTGAACTAATATCTTCTTTTGTTAACTTAGCGATCTTGTGCCATGTAAAACTGACTTTCCAAAGGTGAGCTCTTGAAGAGCGCCTTATACATTAAAACCATGAGATTATACATCTTTCCATATTGAGATATACCAACCCTCCATCTAACAGTATGATTTTGTCTTTGAGTGTGCATGTTTGAACACTGGATTGATTTGTGTCTGTGGCTGCGAGTAAACAGCTTAGGAAAGAGGAGTGCTTCGCATCTGATTGACTGTTCCCATGACGCCAGGTGCATTCCAATAAATGTCATCTAATATCCAATGGAGATGTGTTTCCTCAACAGAGCTTGATCCACCTCCGCCCAGACAGACTAACCCTGGTGCAGCTCTGTCTCCTGCCTAAACATTTATGACATTTACAGTGCATTATCCCGTTCGGAAGCACTGAATGGCAGAGAGAGGGAGATGCATGGAGTCACGTTTTTTTTACAGGGTTGGAGTCTGGCGCCACTGTGCTGCTGGTGGAGGACAGTCAGGTGTAATAGGGATGGAGAAAAACAGCCCAGACACTAGAGCCTTTAGCAGTCCATCACAAGTCATAGCTAATAATACTCCACCATACAGTATGTTTTATATATGCATACAAATATAAACTACTGCATTGTCTAGCTTAGAGATTTTCAAAGTGATATATTAGGGGGAAAAAGGCATGTTGCTTAATAGAAAGTATTTATTTACTTGTTAATATGTATTTTCCCAATTAAGCTTTCAGATATTTTTAGCTTTAATAGATGATCATTTTCTCATTTTGGAAATTGAAAATGTTTGTCTTACAAAATATTACACTTTCCTCATACAGCACAGAATAAATGGGTTCTACGTACAAGAATATTTTGTTGTCTGTATATTTTAGGAAGGGGATCCTTTGAGAGGTTATCATCATATTTGGTGGTCTTTAAAAGTCCCATATCTAGTTTATATATATTGATTTTCTCCATATTTTGAGTTGGTTGTAATAAAAGAAACAAGAGACAAGTCCTTGGTGATTATATATGACTATATTTTTCAGTAAACTAAGTTTTTGAATTTTGTTTTTGATTGCATTTGTTTTGTGATTTTACTTTCTTCAAGGGCAGATCGCAATAGTTGGATGGGATGGCCCGCTTAGGGAATTACGGTATAGTCTTAACAAAGATAGAAAAGCTCATAAAAATGACAAAAGGGGGGGGGGGGGGTT